>QNQO01004346.1:0-28460 GCA_003290165.1 Berberis thunbergii | reverse complement strand
ATTGTTTCTAATCCTTTTTCATGCAGGATGGCAAGTCCACTAAATATTTTTGCAGGTCAGACTTGCCATAGTCGACTCCTATATGGTAAGTATAAGTAAATGCATTTTTACTAATTGGGATGATGATATGATGGCCTCGATGAGGAACTAAATTATTGGAACTGTGTTTTGTCTTGCATCACACTTTTGCCTCGTTGAGGAACTACCTATTGGGGTGATGGTTTGTTGTTTGTGTTTTGCTTAATATTTATCACGTGCGATTTATTGATTTTTGGGATGAAAATTTCTCACACCAGCTTTATTGCTGACCCAAGTGAGCTTTTGCTTCTTGGGTACATTCCTTTGGGAATGCAGCCGATTAGTTTTTCAGGTTTGAGACTTTTGAGCAGCGTTACGGAGTTTTGCTAGTGGGGCTAGCGACGTCAGTTTCTCCTGGTTAGAGTTTTGTATTAATTTTAGTTTGTTTGTTTTTTTCTAAACTATATTTTTGTCTTTGCTGCTAAATGTCTCTGTTGTTATTGAATTTCACGTCCCGAGTTTTGGGGAAACGGATAATCCTACGTGGATTTTAGGATTTTCATTTTTCTCGAAAATTGGGGCGTGACACAAGGCTTTCGTCCTTGACCTTTCCATTGTCACGAACGACCGACCCTTTAGTGCGAGATGGCTTGACAAGATCCGAAAGGGGAAGAGGAAGCGAATTATCCAAAGGACCCTCCAACACTTCGAGTTGTGACCCGGAACGAGACGGTGAACAATGCGGACTACATGAAACTTGGCCTGTGCGACCAAGACCACTATCAGATAGCATACGAATGGGGCGATTAGATTCCGCAACCTCAAACGATTAGAAGCCGCCACTGCAACCCGCACCAACCGTTCATTCAAAGCTTTGGCCTGCGCATTACTAAGATTTGGCATGTTTTTAACCCCTGCAAATCGTATGTAATCTTTCTCCTAGCCGGATACATCAGTTTCCGCCCTAATTGCCGATCAGACTTGTGTTCTTCTCTCACTGGAGCGGGTAGTGCTGAAAGCAACCTAGTTCTGACACGGGACCTCTTCGAACTCACGAACGAGGCAAGCACCTCAGATGGCTCCTCCACATCGGACAGAACTAGAACTTTGGCCCCAACAGCCTTCCTCTACCTAAAAGGTGCCCATCTTTGGGCTTAACCTGCAATGTTTGGTACAAAGTGGGGGCTACATGCCAATTGTCCCACGGCTCACTACGGATGAAGTTGGGGACGCTTATGACATTCACCACATTCCTTGTTGACAAACGCAGAACGTCTCCATAGTATTTTTCTCCTCAAGGGTAAGGGGATAGTGGGAAACCTTCTTACGAAGAAACACACAAGCAATGATTAGCTAACCTACAATCAATCATATCAGAGTCAAAAGAAAAAGCTATACTTACGAAGTGACTTGAACTCTCGTTCGAGCGAACAACCCTTGAACTGGAAGTACTTTGAATTCACAGAGGCCAAAAAGCAATACTTTTGCCATGACTTGAAGTCTTTCACGAACAAGAATAGAGAAAGCCTCCCTGAAACAATTTGAGCGCAATAAGGCGCCAAAATCAAATTCGAAAACTTAAGGGCAATTTGTAATTTGATATAGGTTAGTTAGGACCACCTGAGCAGCAACACATGTCAACACTGTATTAGCTAATTCTAAAATTTTGTTAGGGTTTTCCCTTTATATAGAGATAAAACAGAGAAGAGAAATTAGATAATAATGTATTAGGCAAGAGCTCAATCGTTTGGTTGAGAGTTGACTGTAATTGACTCTTTGTTCAATCAATTTCATTTTTATTTTATCCATCTTTGTTCTTAAATTGATCTCGGGTTCACAGCAGCTTGTCTGAACTTGACAAAGTCGTCTGGCAAATTCGTGAAGCAGGTCGACGATGTCATCTTACAGACAACATTACCTTCAACCGAGGAGAAGTCAGCAACTGGATTACCCGCGGAGTCACCCGGACGTCGGCCTTCTTTGCCCTGATCAGAATGAGAAGGATAATCATATATCAATTATGCCCCAATTGGGCCGGAGGAATCCCAAGGGTCCAAGAATTCCCAAATCACGTCCAGAATGGGAAAACGCACTCCAGTTTGAAGCATCACACGATGCTAGCAGATGAACCCTGTCAGTGGTGACATTGGCGTCTGGTCACCCTTCAGGACATACAACGGTAGGTCCTCAGGACACCAAACTTTGTATGAATTTCATCGAGGTCAGGATAAAAAAGCAACATGTCTTGAAAAACTCCAGGCCCCTAGCCAAGGTTGTGTCGTTCAAAAGGTTTTGTTAAGCCATTAAGAAGACGAACAATCTTTTTTAATCAAAAGATGAACAGAACAGTATCTCCAAAAGCAAAGAAAATAAAAGAGTCTGAGTTCGCACTACGGATGACCAAAATTGGGATTAGGTTCCAGCCAAACCGATGCACGTTCAATTAATGCAGCGCGCGGCTCAATCATCATGAACGACATATCTTTTCAAGAGATGACTTAGCGAATCGATGTGACGGCCCACTAACTAGAGGGGAGTAGCTGATGATACACGAAAATGGTCACATCCCTGAGCCTTACACGTATCATGATGATCTTGAGGAATTACGGGCCCCAGCTCAGCCCAACACTGATCTAAGCATGTCTAATTCATTCAGCCAGACGGACCCGAACTCTTACAGCATGTTAGGCCCACACATCTCACAACTATCCTCAACAATCGTAAGTCCTACTAAGGCAAGTATCTCGAGGATCAACTTCAGACAGGCTGTTACAGCGGCTCTCTACTTCGCACTAGGAAGCAAATACTATACATTCCACGCAGGGAAATTTCCTTTTACAGATTGCTCTTGGATTGGGAACTATCTCCCGCGTATCTAGAGCACAGGGCTAATAGGGAACTTCCTTCCTACAACACGAATTCTAAATAGAGAAAAATCTGCACGAAGATCTCTTTCCTATACTACGCCCTCGTGGCCTGGTAAAATCAGGACTCCTACAATATAAATAGGACATGAGGTTGGTAAGCTAAGGTATGCTACAAATTCCATGTCTAGAACATTACACCTTTCTCAAATCCCTATCTGACTTTAGCTTCGGAGTGTCATCGGCCACCAAAATGGTGGCCATGACTCACGTGTGTTATTTGTGCATGTCAGCAGGTCAGCGAGACTAGGTCAAAGTAGGGAGCGGAAAACGACTGCATCAATTATTATTATATTATTATTATATTATTATTATTATTATTATTATTATTATATATTATTATTTATTATTTGGTTGGGGTGGGGAAAAAACGTCTACATATTTTAAAATGTCCCTTTATCTATACTATATAGGTAAAAAAAAAATTAACATCAAGGCAAAATAAAAGGGATTACATAGTTTGTTTCAACCGGTTATAAGAACTAGCTTCTTGATGTTAAAAAAAAGGAGTAAGTAAATATGTTCAAAGAATATTTAGGACAATTATTACCAAACAACTTAGTTAAATGGTAGTTTATGATGCTTATTATCAAACTCTCAAGAAAAATGTAGTTCTTTAAAGACGATTACTAATTAGTTTAATGACAAACTTATTATATACATTTTTTAAATATTACATCATTAAGGATCATTATTTTTCTCTAAATCTAATGACAAACCATCATAATAATTATAATAATTTTGTATTGACAACTAATAATTAACTGTCCAAGAAGAACTATATTGTTTCTAACAACTTCAAACGACATAAAAAAATTGGTTACTAAGTTCATAGTGACAAACATCATAAATATTCTTCAAACATATTTTATGACATTTTTTGTTTTTACTTTATTTAAATACTGAACCTAGTTTTCAAATCTTGGACAAAGTTTTACTAGGTAAATCCAACCAAATATGCATCGATATCCCATGTTGACGTCTTTAAAAACACATAATCACAAATTTTCTATAATTGTGAGATCTTAAGATGGGATATAAAGTCAGTGAAGTAAAATTACTTTCTCATTTATTTATGTTATTTTAATTAGTACGTTGAACTCAAGTTCTCGGATTTTTTTTCTTTCCAACCTTTGAAGTTAAATAGTTTTAATTTTATTCATGAACAATGTTATTTAATATAATATCTCGACTCTTTGAGGAAGAGGTGGCAAGATGGTGTTTTGGAAAGATGCCTAGTCCAAAAGGATGTGATGGTTGCAATAGGGATGTTAATACTTAAGTGAAATTTGCATTCATTAAGGCGTCTTCAGCTCAATGTTAGAGATTCTATTAAACCGTAACATTGTTCAAAGTTCGAAGCCCGACAAGATCAAGTCAATTCCAATTTAGTGAAACTTAGTCATACTGATTGGTGCTTAATGTGAATAATAGACAATATCAATGGTACTTAATAATTTTGAGAAAAAAAATATATCCAGTAGGGTTTATGACGGTTTTATAGAGTTTGAGAGTAATTTCTGACGCTTTTAGTATATATATCATTAGAATTATTCAGGACAATATTTTAAATAAGAGATGAAATCAGAAATAATTTGAACGACTTGGCCAGATGCCTCATTTATTTATGACACTATACCTTATGAGCTTATAATTAGTCTACAAAAACCATCATAAATATACGTTTGGAATTTTTTAGCCGTCATAAAGGGTGAATTTGTAGGAAGGAAATAGTAAACGTTAGTCAATTCAAAACGTGAGATTTGTATTTCAAAATGTTGAACTTTAACTACCAAATCTCTTTAGTATTGTGATAGCTATTACAAGTAGCACCACAACCCTTGCTAGCACCATTAATAGAGTGCCCGAAAGATGATAGTTGTGGTTATGCATCATGGGTGGCGACCTAGGCCAACATAGTATCCTGCAAAAGAAGACTAAAAGCTGAGTTTTGCTAAGCTTGGTTAGAATTTAAATTATATGTAACAGAAATTTTAATTAATTTTCATATATGGAGTGGTTAACTGTGATTGTGATTGTCATTATGATTATTATAATGATGGTATGATCCATTATTTCTATTCTCGGAGATTTGCCCAGTTTGCTCATGCTTCACAATCATTGTGTAAAACGATAAACTAATACTTGGTAACGAAAGATACCACCATGTCTCATTAGACAATGGTATTATTGCTATACAGAATCATGATAAAAAGTAATTTAAACTCATATAAAAAATCAAAACTTTTTATTTGTTTCTGATAACTTGACATTTGCAACAAATAATCAGAGATTAAAAATTAAAATTAAACCAATTAGAGAGATATTCATGGCTTAACATGCTACAACCTTTTCAAATTCATTGTTTTTTTGTTTTTTTATATCACAGTGGTACGATTCATCATTTGCAGTAAGAATATTAGAGTTACTAAAAATAAAGTCATACCAACTATTGTAGAATAGGACGGTGCATATTGAAAATTTATTGCTACTCATGATATTAAGAATGTGATATGTCCCAAGTAATTAAAATCTTACAAATTTTCTGATAAAAAAAATGCAAAGTTAGGCTGAAGGCCAGTTTTGCACTCAAATAAGTGAGTTGGACACAAGCAAAATTTATCCCTCAAGTTCTGCGACATCAGCAATAGTTTCTTAAAATAGTGTAGACAACTTATTTGTCTTTTTGAAACCATTTAATTTTGAAGTCAAAATTATTCATTCTAATTCTACCTTTCCAACACCTAAACCTCTTTCTTTTTTCACCTTTACGTTCCCTCTTCCCTTTCTTTCTCTCTCTTTGAAAACTCCATCAAAACTTCAATAATCGCAAAAAAATCTTTTCCATTTTTGCTTCTGAAAACTTCATTGAAGATAACTAAGATTATAACTTTATATTGAAGTTTCGTTCAGGCTTCCATTGAAGCTTCTTTTGATTATAACTTTGATTGAAACTTCACAAAAGCTTTTTTTTTTTTTGTTCCTTCATTCATCTTCAATAAAACTTTGCCTTTGCATTTTTTGCTTGTTCATTTAGGTATTCTTCTTATTAAATTTCTTAGTAGTTATTAGTTGTAAAATATTGGTGTTGCTAATGAGATTCAGGTTGAATTTGATGTGGGGTCTTGATGTAGATTTACTAACCTGATTAATAGGCTAATCAACCTAATTGTTATACCGCAAGTGCCACGATTGTCTAACTAGTAGACAATGGCAATACAAGTCGATCCCGACGAGGATTGAAGACACAATCGAAAAATCAAATATATTTTGACTAATTTTGAAATGGGTTACTGCAACTGAAAATTTCTAAACTAAAGAATAGATGTAGACAACTAAAAATCGAATTGATAAAGGCAATTGAAGTGAACCAAAGCATAAAATCCATCATAGGTTCTTCGAATATGGTTTGTATGACCCTAATTCAGCATATTATATATTTATTTTTAGGCTTTATTAAACTTGAGGCTTGGTGCAAGTAATAACTAAATGAGAGGGTATCACTAACCTTGAGCAAACCCTATTAGGGTTTTGTCTTTAGTTGGGTTAAATATAGGGTTGGGTTTTTATTTCTCAGTCGCACAAAAAAAAAGGGAGAAAGGAAGAAGAAGAAGAGAAGGAGAAAAGAAAAAAAAAAAAAACGGGTGAAAGCAAAAAGGAAAAGGAAGAAGAAAAAAAACTGTGAGTTCTTGTTTTCCATAAATATATCTCCTGTCTTACTGCTATCCTTGTTTTGAATGTAATTTTGAAATATGGGTAGAAGGGTATTGTCTTCTTTGTGTCAGAAATCCCTGCTATTTTGTAAAAAAAATTAATGACTGTCTTGCTTTGCTCAATAGTACGTACTTTCCATCTTGACTTTTTGTTATTTTATACTGGTTTTATATAACTACAATTGCTCGATTATTGTTAATTATTTTTATCACATACTTGTGTTATCAAGAAATGTGAGAAGTTGAAATGCATTTTTAAGGCATCTTTTCGTACAAGATGATTAGGATGTGGACCTGAGTCACATTTATGACTACATCCCTACATTTGATGTTGCCCATGCATTGATGACATATATCTTAAGGCATCCATGCATTTGATGTGGACCCTGCATCTATGACAAAGATGTAGTTATGACAACATCCATGCATATTTGATGTGGTCTCTTTCTGAGTCAAATATGTTACACATGCATGTATGACAATATATTTGAGTCATGATTCTACTAGGAAATTTTTGTTTTGATCAAGAAATATACATGATAGGTGTATACATAATACAACTTAAAACCCGAGCCCTATGGACCAGATATGCTCAGACCATGACTCCTTTTATTCGTAAAGAGAGATTTAGTGACATAAACCTGTGCAAACATTAATATAATTTGATTTTCCTCTAGAGAGCGCCCAATCTTGAGATTGTCGCCTTCTATCCTCATGTGAGGTCACTTCAGTATGTTAGTTTTTTTTTTTTTTGGAATCTTTAGTTGAAACATCATTTTTATATTCATTTTGTTATGTAATGGTATTTATGTGGAAATGTACAATAATGAGATTTGGAGTTATTACAGTTGTACAATAATTTGAGGATGGGTTTCATATATATGTTGACTTTTATATGTTAACAATACTTAAAATAAAGATAAACTTCCAGATGGATTTTATTAGGCTCAATAAGGAGCTACTATTGAAAACCTGATTTCTCCATGCACATAGTACTATAAATTTCTATGGGTTTGATCACCATGTTGATATAAAGTATGATTTATGATATGCTATGCTTCCCCGAAAGAATGGTGGACTGATTAATAAATGGACAAATGTCATGTGAGAGAAAATTGAAATATCAAAAATAAATGATATTGATTAAATTTTGATTTTGAAAATTTAAATCACCTGAAATTGTATCACTTAGAACTACCACACCTCTTTTGTTTATTATTTATCTTCTCCTACTAGAGAAACTAAATGACCAGCGGGTCATCTTGCGGAGATGGGGCGCCTATTTCCTACTAGAGAAACAAAAATAACCTTGGGTTAGTGTTGCAGAATGAGGTGAATTTGTATGCCTAAAATAGGCTTTGATATTTATCCGTAAAAAATGTGACGTGAGTTTATGCGCATTGATAGCCCAATAGTGGCTTTTGGTACTCATTATAGTTAGGAGTATCTACAATGCATGCATGTATGTGATGTCCCCACTTGGGCATGGATGACGGAGAAGTCCTCCTTTATATGAGAGAGGCATACGGGCATGTATGTTCGGCACGGAGGTGGTGCAAATGTGGTATGTCTACGTGAGAAATCCGTTAAAAAGATGAATCACAATTTAAATAAAAATGAGTAAATTATGCGTATATTGTTTTCAACCCTTTTTATGCAGGATGGCAAGTCCACTAATATTTCTGCAGGAGAGACTTGCCATAGTCAACTCCTTCAGTGTAAGTGTAAGTGTAAGTAAATGCATTTTTACTTATTAGGTTTACATAATGGTCTCGTGGAGGAACTACCTATTTGTTTTCGTTATTTTGTCGCATTTTATTGTTCTGTCTTGTCATGCTATTTCTTTTATTGATTTTTGGGGAACAAAGAATTTCACACCAGCTTTATTGCTGACCCAAGTGGGCTTTGGCTTCTTGGGTACATTCCTTCGACAATGTAGCTGACTAGTTTATTTTCACCATTTAGTAACTCGGGCGAGCTTAGAGCAGTTCGTTTCATACGTGGCGAGCATTGCTGGGAGTTGCGCGTTGTTCGAGAGATTAGGTTATTTTTATTTGTAGGTGACAGTTTAATTCTGTGTAATAAAACTTGGGAGTTTATTGATTATTTCCTGGGAGAGATACAAAGTGATTTGTTGAACTTGTTAGCGTTGGGTCTACGAGCTTTAAAATTTTCTTCCTTTGATGGCCTTTAGATTAGTTGTTTTTATTTTCCTCTAATTTTGGTAAATTGTGCAATTTATTATTTCTCGTAGATGCCAACTGTTACTTTTAGTGAATGACAATTCATGTCCCGAGTTTTGAGAAAACGGATAATCCTTCATGGATTTTGGGATTTTCGTTTCTTCAAGAATCAGAGTGTGACATTTTGGTATCAGAGTACAATTTAACCTAGGCCAGGGAGAGTCTAGGGGGATCCTCGAAACGTGGTTATGGGTAAGCTGTAGAGTGTTTTGTGGATTTCATGCATCATTTCCATTTTATTTTGAAGGATATGGCTGGAAGACATACTCATCAGAATCCAAATGGGAATGGTAGCGGTAGCAGTGGAAATGTTGTTCCAAATGGAGAGGGAAATGAAAATGGAAATGGTCATGGTGATAATACGATTCAGTTGAGTCAGGCTACGATGATGCAGTTGCTACAAGGATTGCGACAAAATAGTAATCAGGGTGACCCTTTTGCTAGAAGGGTTAAGGAGTTTGGGTCATTGGGTGGTAAGGGGTTTACCGGAGAAAATTCGAGCGATGCAGATGTCTGGGTCCAAAGCTGTGAGATTGTTTTCAGGAGGATGCGACTTACTGAAGTCCAAAAACAAGAGTTAGTTGCACATCATCTAGATGGTGCTACTAGTTACTGGTGGGAGGCTTTACTACCCTCTGTTGATGTTGCGGTTATGACATGGGATGACTTCAAGGATCGGTTTGATAATAGATTTGTGCCTAATGCAGTTAAGGCGCAATGGGCTGCGGAGTTTAATATGTAGAAGCAGGCTGGGAATATGAATGTGGAGCAGTATGTCACGAAGTTTAATGAGTTGTCGCGTTATGCTCCGTATTTGGTAGACACGCCAGAAAATAAAAAGGCCAAATTTATTGGGGTTTGCATCACTACCTGTCAAGGGCTCTTCTCACAGCTGACAGAGAGAGTTTTGACAAAGTTTTGGATTTTGCATTGAAGTACGAGGATCAGAACAAGATGTATCATGAGAGTAGAGAGAAAGGCAAGCAGAAGTTGGGCGAGGTGTCAGGAAACACTCGTCACCAGGGTGCGTCGCGTGATTATCGTGGTGACCGTAGTCGTTTTCGTCCTTGTGATCAAGGGCAAAGGGGTCAATAGTTTCAGAACCAGAAATCTCAAGGTGGGTACCAGAACCAACAGCAGCGAGGAATCTAGTTTCCACCGTTAGGGTGGAAATCAGTTCCAGAGACCGGGGTATGATCATTTCCAGAAACAGGATGGTAATCAGCATCAAAGGCAGAATGGAAACCAATTCCATCGTCAGGGTAACCAGAGATAAGGTTATCAGGGTCAGCGAAATCAGACTACCCAAACAGCATCAGGGGGACGCACAGTGATCTGCTTCACTTGTGGGCAACCAGGTCATCGAATGCGAGATTGCCCTAATGGTAGGAACGCACCCAGAATAGGCAAGGTCAATCCACCCAAGGCAGTATTTGCCGCTTTACCAGATCAGGAAACTTTCAAGGTACTTTTGATTTTCCTATTTCTAATATGAAGGTGTTATCTGATATTGGTGCATCATACTCTTTCATATCTAGACGTTTGGTTGATCGAAAAATGTTGAATTTTTTCCACTTGCTATACCCTTATGTGTTACCACCCCTTTAGGAGGCTCAGCGACACTAAATGAACTATGTAGAAATTTTAAGATTTCCTTCCTTGACAAGTATTCCTTGTCGAGTTGATTGTGCTTGACTTTGAGAGATTTGATGTGATTTTGGGAATGGATTGATTGCGTAAGAACCTAGTCACGCTAGATTGTGCAAAGAAGATAGCTTCCATTCATGCTCCAGGCATGCCCCCTATTTCTCACACTTGTGGAAATTGTGAAGAGTCAGTGATGTCTAGTTTTCTGTACTCGGTGGGGACGCCAGAGAGAGAAATTCAAGATGTAGAAGTCGTAAGAGATTATGAGGATGTATTTCAAAAAATTCCCAGCTTGTCGCGTAGGCGAGAAGTTGAGTTCCGAATCAATTTAATACCTGGAACCGCTCCTATCTCTAAGGCAGCGTACCGGATGGCACCGAAGGAGTTGAACGAAATGAAAGTCCAGTTGGACGAGATGTTGCAAAAACGATAATTTTTTGGTGTTTTTGTTTTATTCGACTATACTTATTGACACGTTTATTCATGTTAATGTATATATGTGTAATCCTTTTGAGGTGTGTATGAACCAGGTTCATATGTCCTAGTAATTTTCCATGGGGAGCACCCGCAATTTTTGTTTCGAAGAAAGATGGTACCTTGAGGATGTGTATTGATTATAGGGAGCTGAACAAAAAACTATCAAGAACAAGTACCTGTTGCCTAGAATTGATGATCTTCTTGATCAGTTGAGGGGAGCAGTGGTGTTTTCTCAGTTTGACTTGAGAACTGGATATCATCATATGGGTGTAGAAGAAGATAGTATTCCTCTCACCACTTTTCATACGAGATATGGGTTGTATGAGTTTCCAGTCATGCTTTTTGGTTTGACAAATGCCCCGACCTTTTTCATGGGCCTGATGAACCGAATTTTTCGACCATATTTGTACAAATTCGTCATTATCTTTATCGATGACGTTTTGGTTTACTCTCGTAGTGAAGCAGAGCACATAGAACATCTCAGGATAGTGTTGCAGACCTTGAGATATCAGAAAATGTATGCGAAATTTAGCAAGTGCCATTTTTGGGAAAAAGAAGTAAAATTCTTAGGGCATGTTGTTTCTAGTCAAGGTATAGCAGTTGATTCTAATAAGGTGAAAGCGGTGAAAGATTGAAAACAACCTACTAATGCAACGGAGGTGAGAAGCTTTTAGGGTTAGCTGGTTACTATAGACGATTTATCGAGAAGTTTTCTCTTATTGCTGCCTCTTTGACTAAGTTGACCCGCAAGAATGTTCAGTTTATTTGGACCAATGAGTGTGAAAAGGCTTTTAAGGAGTTGAAGCACCGATTAACCACTGCGCCCATCCTGACTATTCCAGTGCAAGGTGGGAAGTTGGTGGTATTCACTGATGCTAGTGGCACAGGTCTGGGGTGTGTACTGATGCAGAATCAGAAGGTTGTGTCGTACGCCTCATGACATTGAAGCTTCATGAGAAGCGATATCCTACCCGTGATTTGGAATTAGCAACAGTTGTGTTTGCTTTGAAGATGTGGCGACACTACCTGTATGGGGAGCATTTTGAGTTGTTCACATATCAAAAGAGTCTCAAGTATTTTTTTTTCGCAGAAGGAGCTAAATATGAGACAACAAAGGTGGGTGGAGTTCATTAGTAGTTATGATTTTGAGATCCTTTACCAACCAGGTAAGGGGAATGTAGTAGTCGATGCTCTCAGTCGGCATCACTCATGGTAAAGGAATGGAAGTCTCTTGAGACTATTTCTTCTTGTGATGTTCAGCTTATCCATGGAGCAAACATGGCTTATGTTGGTAGTTTATCGGTTCGACCATCTTGATCAGCAGGGTGGGTTTTAGAGAAGCAACATAAGGATCCTCGTTTGATGAGGAAATTAAAGGATTTAGTGCTTGATAATCTAGATGATTGTCCCTGAGAGTGGTCAATTGAGTCCGATGGTGGTTTGAGATTATTAGAGATGGTCCGGGAGACATCGGAAAAGGTGCAGATTATTAGAGAGTGGATCAAAACTAATCAAAGCCGACAGAAGAGTTATGCTGATCGAAATCGTAAGGCGATAGAATTTCAGGTTGGGGACCTTGTTTTTCTCAAGGTTTCACCAATGAGCGGTGTATTGAGGTTCGGTAAGAAAGGGAAGTTAAGTCCTAGATTTGTGGGACCATTTGAGATCATTGCTTGGGTAGGGAGTTTAGCCTATAAACTCACTCTGCCACCGAGCTGATCAGCTATTCATGATGTGTTTCACATTTCCATGCTGAGGAAGTATGTGAATGATCCTGCTCACATCGTCCAACCCACAAAAATTGAGATTAATGATGACTTCACCCAAGTAGTACGACCGATCAAGATTGTGGATCGTGATGTGAAACAACTCCGTAGAAGGATAGTGAATTTGGTGAAAGTCTAGTGGAGTGAAAAAGAGAATTATGTAACTTGGGAGCTAGAGGACAAAGTGAGACAGTTGCACCCGAAGCTATTCATCCAGTGAATCTCAGGACGAGATTCCTTTTGAGGTGTGTATAATATAATTTGACATAAACCTATGCAAACATTAATATAATTTGATTTTCCTCTAGAGAGCGCCCAATCTTGAGACTGCCGCCTTCTATCTTCATGTGAGGTCACTTCAGTATGCTAGTTTTTTCTTTTTTGGATCTTTAGTTGAAACATCATTTTTATATTCATTTTGTTACGTAATGGCATTTATGTGGAAATGTACAATAATGAGATTCGGAGTTATTACGGTTGTACAATAATTTTAGGATGGGTTCATATATATGTTGACTTTTATATGTTAACAATACTTAATGTAAAGATATACTTCCTGATGGATTTTATTAGGCTCAATAAGGAGCTACTATTAAAGCCTGATTTCTCCATGCACATAGTACTATAAATTTCTATGGGTTTGATCACCATGTTGATATAAAATGTGATTTATGAATATGCTACGCTTCCCCGAAAGAATGGGTGGATTGATTAATAAATGACAAAGTGTCATTGTGAGAGAAAATTGAAATATCAAAAATAAATGATATTGATTAAATTTTGATTTCTGAAAATTTAAATCACCTGAAATTGTATCACTTAGAACTACCACACCTCTTTTGTTTGATATTTTCCCTCTCCTACTAGAGAAACTAAATGACCAGCGGGTCGTCTTGCGGAGATGGGGCGCTTATTTCCTACTAGAGAAACAAAAATAACCTTTGGGTTAGTCTTGCGGAAATGAGGTGAATTTGTATGCCTAAAATAGGCTTTGATATTTATCCGTAAAAAATGTGACGTGAGTTTATGTGCATTGATAGCCCAATAGTGGCTTTTGGTACTCATATAGTTAGGAGTATCTACAATGCATGCCTGTATGTGATATCCCCACTTGAGCATGGATGACAGAGAAGTCCTCATTTATATGAGAGAGGCATACGGGCATGTATGTTCGGCACGGAGGTGGTGCAAATGTGGTATCGTCTAAGTGATCAATCCGATAAAAAGATGAACCACAATTTAAATAAAATGAGTAAATTATGCGTATATTGTTTCCAACCCTTTTTATACAGGATGGCAAGTCCACTAATATTTCTGCAGGAGAGACTTGCCATAGTCAACTCCTTCAGTGTAAGTAAATGCATTTTTACTTATTAGGTTTACATAATGGCCTCGTGGAGGAACTACCTATTTGTTTTGGTTATTTTGTCGCATTTTATTGTTCTGTCATGTCATGCTATTTCTTTTATTGATTTTTGGGGAACAAAGAATGTCACACCAGCTTTATTGCTGGCCCATGTGGGCTTTGGCTTCTCGGGTACATTCCTTCGGGAATGTAGCCGACTAGCTTATTTTCACAATTTAGTAACCTCGGGTGAGCTTAGTGCAGTTCGTTTCATATGTGACGAGCATTGCTGGGAGTTGCGCGTTGTTCGAGAGATTAGGTTATTTTATCTGTAGGTGACAATTTAATTCTGTGTAATAAAACTTGGAGTTTATTGATTATTTCCTAAGAGAGATACAAAGTGATTTGTTGAACTTGTAAGCGTTGGCTCTACGAGCTTTAAATTTTTCTTCCTTTTAGATTAGTTGTTTTATTTTCCACTAATTTTGGTAAATTGTGCAATTTATTATTTCCCGTAGATGCCAACTGTTACTTTTAGTGAATGACAATTCATGTCCCGAGTTTTGAGGAAACGGATAATCCTTCGTGGATTTTGGGATTTTCGTTTCTTCGAGAATCGAGGTGTGACATGGTTAAACATAACTTTCTATTTTTACAGAGCGAGAAGCAATAGGGATGAACAATCATTTGCTTGCATCGATTATGTGATCATTAACAACCTTAGGATTAATCTAAATTCACAATCAATTTTAGCGAAAGTCTAAACCCTTAGTATTGAGTGTTTAGCGTCGGCATACAAAATCACATGATTAATCTAAATTAGCAAAGACTACTTTAACTACCGACTAGTCTACATATCAAATCAAATATAATCAGTGGAAGCAATTTATCAATATTAATAAATTGACTGTATTTGACAGTGAAGCACAAGGAAACAATAAATTAAATTAAACAAATTCTAGAAACCCATGGTTTCAACTTCCGTCTACGCAGGATAAAAAAATTCATTGCAGACGTGATCAAAGCTGGGAAAGGATAGACAACTACAATATGGCTAAAAAGTCGATGTGATGCTAGCAACATGGACCTATTGGTTGTGGTTGTGGTTGTGGTTGTTGCAAGAGGAAGAAAAGAAACGGGTAGAAGAATGGAAGGCGAGAGGAAGGTCGAGATGATGAGGAGCCACAGACTCTCTGGTTATGGGGCGTGATGGTGGCTGGTAAGAAGGAGAGGAAAAATAGAGGGGGGTTTGGGGCTGTAAGGAAGAGATGGATGACAAGATGGGTTGTGGTTGCCAAGAAAAAGAGAGGGTAAGAAAAGGGGAAGAATAGTTGAATAAGTAATTGGGGATTTAGGTTGATTGTGGGCTTGGGCTTCACCATCTACGCCTCTTCATGAATGTCCAGTACTCGATCTTCCAAATTCGCAAATGTGATTTCATCATTTAAGCTTTGAATCCTACAAAAACATGAAAACGAAATGATAAGAATAAAATACAATACTTGAAACACTAACAAATATAAGTTATAAGGTAATTTATATTAAATTATGTGAATATCAAATGCCCACAAACCTATATTTTGCTAGTCATTGAGCAAAACAAAAAAGCTAAAAATAAAGTCCTAACTTACTTTGGCAGGAATTATCAGTTACACTTACCGTAAACGTGTTGCAAGGCTATGAACCCATAGATTACCTCTAGTGGACGAGCTTGTGTGGTTTCTAAAAATGTTACCCACACACATCACTAACTCAATAAAAGAAAACCTATTTTCTAAAAAATTTGAAAAACATGGCCACTCTCATTTATTTTCCTCAGAGAAATCATCTAATTGCCAAAATTTCAAGAAAAACAAAAGTTAGCAATGTTGTCATAGTATATCAACAGACTATGACAACAATTTAATAGTCTCCAAAGGTTAAATAAATTTCATCATCATTTTCAATGCAAAGTGTGTGTATAACCTTATCAACATAACTCTCCATTTCACAGTGAAGACAGACCTAGATAGCTTTTAGAAAATATGCTTCAACTATAAATCTCTCATATCACTCATAAATAAAGCACTAAGAGATTGTGCATTTGTTACTCAGCTTATAAGTGAGAAAAATAGTAAATTATATAAACGCAAACATCTCACATATAATTATTATCAAAAACGAACTTTCCAAATAGTTACTTGAATATGATCTCATGGACATGAATATCAATTACTTTTGAGACTGTCGGACCAAAAACCATAGTTATTATCTATTCAATCTCCACATATAAGAACCGAACCTTTGTTTAAGATCAATTAGGTTTTTATTAGGTTGTAATGGGGTTTGAATTATGACTATGAAGGATAAAAAAGATATACAAAAATTTCTGAGAATTGATACATCATTTAATAAACACATAGGGCAGTGAAGAATAAATCAATGTTGTATACTATTAATTTTTCTTCATTTTCAATTATTCTTCATATTTTTCGTTTGAAACATCAATATTTTTTTTAATAACATGTTTTTCCACTTCTACATAATAAAACATTTTAACCTTGAAGATTCATGGAATATGTAGTTTCAACTCTTTCTATTTGCCCATTCCAAAAATATATCTAATCATACACATTCTCTGAGAAATTGGGTAAGGATAAAAATAATATGGGGTGTTACTATATAATTGGAATATGCAGTAGTGAATGAGTTAGCAAAGAAAAAGCTATTCAAAGGCTCAAATGATTGTAAACAAATATTTATTACTGCATAGGCTAAAAGGCTATAAAACAGTTCAAAGAAAAGTGTCTATATTACTTTCTAAGTTCTAGTCGTTATTATGACATCTTAACTAAATGAATCAAGAAATTTTAGTGTAATGGTTCAATTGTAATGTCATTGTCAAAACAATCAATAAGAGAAACAAGAACAATGAGATCATCCATGAGATAATGCGAACTCAGGAAAAATCAGAGTTTATTGAATAAACCTCAAGAAAAATATAATGGTTCAAAACTCATAAGGGTTAAGCCTCCATTATTATTCTAAAGCTTTATAGTTAAATATCTCACTCATCAACTTAAAATTATGTTAACTTTGTTTATAGTGCAAGGATAGTATGTGTCTCCCCAATTTAAAAGCATCAAGCACTCGAAAGCATATTCTCTTCATTGGAAATGAACATTCTACAAGCCTATGAAAAAACTCAAAATTTTTAATTTTTTTAATTCACCAAAACATCGGATTTGAATGCAATTTCATATCAACTACAAAAGATTTTTCACAATTATCATGTTTATAATCATCCAAGTATTCAATGGAGAATGAATACAATGCAGTAATTAATCGGTTTAATTGTGAAATACATTTTAGCTCAAAATTTGAAAACTCCACAAAAACTCATAATCCCTATCCATAAACCTAAACCAAACATTGTCCTCAATATATAAAAAGAATAGTCATGACAAATGAAGGATAAAGAAAAGATGAGGCTTACAATGATATTACCATGGTGAAGTTCTTACGAATTTCGAGGAGATCATCCACCAATGAAAGCTCAAAACATAAGAATTTTGGACTTATGATAAGAAACTTATAAAAACAAATACATGACATGAAAAACAAAATGCAAAAATGAAAAATAAAATGCACTAGTTGTAAATTAAAATCATTATGAAACTAACGAGTATGATTGAAATGCAACTAAAAATCTCAAAAATCGATTCAGACTAACCATAATGACACAACTAAGTTGGGATGCCTCTTAGGAATGCTTGGTTTAACGTTGTGAGACCGATGAAACACATATGTTACCTATAAAATCAAGGATTACAGATAAATAAATCATCAATCCTGATACACATAATTATCTAATAACAACATATCAACCTCAACTTCTGATGTAGGCCACTTTAAAAAGGGTTTCAAACGCTAACCATTGACTTTAAAAACATTAACATCTTTAGGATCAACAATCTCAACGGCGCCATGTGGAAACATTGTTTTCATAATATAAGGTCCAGACTGATAGTCATGTAATTATTACATAATATATCCCTTAATTTATATATGTTAGTGTTTCGATTATTATATTTTATTCTAATTATTTCGTTTTCATGTCTTTGTAGGAATTTGAGTGTGAATGATGAAATTACATTAAGGCGACAATTTGAAGAAAGATTAATTGGTTGATTCTAGTGGTGGTACAAAGTAGCGGGTCACATATCTAAAACTAAAACAAGCCTAGGTCAACCTAATTTAACCTAAGCCCAAGCCCAAAAGCTAACCTAGAAACCCAAGCCCAACCTAACAAGGAAAGAAGATAACCATATTTAGGTTTTTTTTTCTTTTCTTCTCTTCAAGCTCTTCTTCCACGTTGTTTTTCTCATTCTCTATTTTCCATTTACCACGCCACATCCACCCTGTCGGTGATCCTCACTCGATAGGAGAACCGGCAGTACGATCATCCTGCCATCACCACCTCCTCGTCGTTCTCCTCCATGTCCCTCTTCCTCCACAATATCTCTGTCCACTGGATAGCCCACGCACAGCCACCGTCCCTGTCGCAAACCACCATAACACCACCGCTCACACCGTCCCCTGTTCCTCTCTTTTTCTCCTCCCTGTTCCACCACGCCAAACAACACTGCCGACAGCCACCATCAGCCGCCACCTCGCCTTCGTTCCTCATCCATCTCTTTCTCACACCCTATTTTTCTCACTCTTCCATTAACCACTTCTATCTCCTCCCACTTTGTCTCGCGGCTGAGTCACAGCACCACAAAAACATGGCAGTCCCTGCTCCTATTCACGTCCACGCCACCGTCCAGCCAGCCATTACCACCACCCACTCTCTCGTCCCTCCCCCTCGTTTACCTCTCTCTCGTGCAAGTATTGGAGCCAAACAAAGAAGAAGAACCACGAGCAACTCGCGAGATGCATGACGTGGCTCACTGGAGACGAAGAACGCAAATTTCTGGCGGGAGAAAACTGATTTCCAAATCGGTTTAGTTATTCGCACCGTGCATTTCTTCTCTGTACCGCCGCAAAGTAACTATTCCAAATCAGGCTGTTCGCACCCCAGATTTGGTCAGGGCCACCACAGAGCGTTGTAACAGTTCCTTGGGATGTGTGTTCATGCTGAGATGGATTCCACTGATGATGTGACCACCGCCACCATGATCTTCTAGACCTCGCGCCGAGGCGTTAATTAAACCATAGTGTTTCCTAGAGTTTGTCGTATCTAAATTTATTGTTTTCTATATGCTTGAATGTTTAACACAGTTGATTTTTGAATTTCAATAATTTGCTTTCACCGATTATATCAGAAATAATTATTTAGACTAATCAGTAGTTAGAAGTTCCCTTTATTGATATTCAAAACCTGCTTTAATCAACTAATCTGAATCTATGATTGTTTGCCATAAGAAGACATACAATGCTAGGGGTTTATAATTAGTTAAAATAAACCAATGATTGTGTGTGCCTTAGAAAGACATGCAATGCTAGGGGTTTATGCCTTTGTTGAAATCAATTGCGAATTTAGATTAATCTTTAGATTAGTTGTGTTAAACAATAATTTGGATTACACAAATCTTGAAGAACCTGTGGTGGATTTGATGTCTCGGTCCACTCTCATATCATCTTATGAGTTTAATCTTTTAAGTGTTCAATTTCATTATCTTAATTTAGAAATTTACATCTGTTGTAACCCCCAACTCTAAATTAGTTTAAAATATAAGTCTTAGAATTCCACTGTCTCGTCAATCCTCGTGGGATCGACCCATATTTGCCACTGTCTACTAGTTGGACAGTCGTGCACTTGCGGTATTACAAGTAGGGTTTATTAGCTTATTAATTTAGGTTAATAAAAATTCCATCAAGTTTTTGAAACTAACGAGTATGATTGAAATGCAACTAAAAAACTCGAAAATCGATTCAGACTAACCATAATGACACAACTAAGTTGGGCTGCCTCTTAGAAGCGCTTGGTTTAACGTTGTGAGCCCGACAAAACACATATGTTACCTATAAAATCATGGATTACAGATAAATAAAACCTCAATCCTGATACACATAATTATCTAATAACAACACATCAACCTCAACTTCTGATGTAGGAAACTTTAAAAAGGGTTTCAGACACTAACCATTGACTTTAAAAACATTACCATCTTCAGGATCAACAATCTCAACAGCGCCATGTGGAAACATTGTTTTCATAATATAAGGTCCAGACCATCAAGATCGTAATTTGCCAGGAAAGTGACGCAATTGAGAACTAAATAACAAAATTTTTGAAAATGCTTACAAGACTTGCGAAGAATGGATTTGTCATGAAATGCTTTCTTTCATTCTTTGTAAATTTCATACTTTGGTATGCGTCATTCAAAATTTCTTCTAACTCATTACGTTGAAGCTTACGATATAATCCAGCGTTATTTGTATCAAAATTAAAGGTTTTGATAGCCCAATAAGCACAACGTTTCAATTCCACAGGCAAATGACAAGCCTTACCAAAAACAAGTTAATATGGAGACATTCCAAGTGGAATTTTAAAAACTGTACTATAAGCCCAAAGAGTGTCATTCAGACGTTGTGACCAATCCTTATGGTCTATTGGAAATGTGTTTAATCTTCTCTAAAATGTGTTTAATCTCCCGGTTGGAAATTTCAATTTGCACACTTGTTTTTGGATGATAGGGAATACTTGTTTTATGAATGATAGAGTATATTTTAACTAACAGTTCAAATGGTCTATTACAAAAATGAGAACCACCATCACTTATAACAGTACGTGCAGTATCAAAACAAGAAAAAAAACATTATCTTTAAAAAATTTGACCACAATCTTGTGGTCATTCGTTTTACTAAGTAACGCTTCTACCCATTTGGAAACATAATCAACAACGAGAAAGATGTAAAGATAACCAAACGATAGAGGGAAATGTCTCATGAAGTCAATACCCTAAACATCACAAATTCCACAATGAGAATATTAGTAAGAGGTATCATATTCCTACGAGAAATGGAGCCCATTCGTTGGCATCTATCACATGTAGCACAAAAATAGTTGGCTAATAAAAGCCACACTGCAACACCTTTGCAGTTTTTTTCAGAACTAAAGTGACATCCACGCACCTGATGACCTAATCAGGACAATACTTAAGTAAATAAGGATCATCCTAGAAGAAATGTTTGACCTCAGGAAGAAACTTAGTTTTATCTTGCTTAAACCAATGAGAAGGGAGTTGTCCCATACCAAGGTAATTCACAATATCCGCATATCAAGGTAACCTAGAGATAACAACTAATTGCTCATCAAGAAAGGATTTATTCAATGGCACATCTGCACTAGGTGATTTTACAATAAGTCTAGACAAATGGTCGGTTACAACATTTTCAAAACTCTTCTTATCTTGAATCTCAATATCAAATTCTTGTACGTAGCAATAGAACCCAACGAATTATGTGCGGCTTAGCATCCTTTTTAGAAAAAAAAAGGTACTTCAATGCCTAATAATCAGTGAAAACTATAACTTTAGATTTGATATTCACGTAATTATTACATAATATATCCCTTAATTTATATATGTTAGTGTTTCGATTATTATATTTTATTCTAATTATTTCATTTTCATGTTTTTGTAGGAATTTGAGCGTAAACGATGAAATCATGTTAAGGCGGCAATTTGAAGAATGATCAATTGGTTGGTTCAAATGGCGGTACAAAGTAACGGGTGACAAGTTGAATATCACATGCCTAACCCTTACCCAAATAAACCAAATTCACTAATTACCTAAGCCCAAGTCCAAAAGTTAACCTAAAGCCCAAACCCAACCTAAGTAGGAGAATAGAGAAAACCCCTATTTAGAGTATTCCTCTCTCCCATCTCTCGGGCTCTCACGTCTCTTTTTCCTTCTCTTCCCTTCCACGCCTCTCTTTTCTTCCTTGGCAGAGACACCATAACTTCCCTTTCTCCTTATCTCCGGTTCTCCTCACCCACCACCATCACCCTGCCGGCGATTCTCGCTCGATAGAAAAACCAGTAGTGCAACAACCATAACCTCGCCATCATCACCATCTCACAACCCCTGGTCCTCCATCTTACTTTCTTGCAACCACTGAAACTGAAACAGGGAACACGACCACCACCATCACGCCATCACCGTTCTTATTTCTCTCCCTATCAGTCCTCATTATCACAAACAAAGACCGTCACCTCCCCCTCACCCTGTTTTGTACAACCGGCAGCCATCACCGCCCCTCTTCTTCCCTTGTTTTCTTAATTCTCTCTTCACCTCGCCACTGTCCAACACCCACACTGCAACCCCATTATCTCATCTTCTTTCACTTCCCTGAACACTCTATAGCATCCAACCACCGAGCACCACCATCGGATCACGTCCTCGCGCACAAAACAGGGAGCACCTCCCTGCCCTCCACGTCTATCTCCTTCCTGTTCCATCACACCAAACAGCCACCACAACCACCGGATCACGTCCTTGTTCCTCTTTCTCTCCCTGATTAAGCCACAAACACAACACCACCAACACCGAACAACCCACGCACGACACCGTCCAGCGCACCACCACCCACCTCGCAACAGAGCTCTACCGCCCTTGTTTCTCTCCTCTGTTCTCTTCCTCTTTCTGTTCTCTTTCTCGTTTCTTCCTCACTTATCTTTTTTTCTATCTTGCAGGTGAATAGAAAAAGCAGGACGCAGGACGCAGAGGAAGATCGCGAGAATGGCGACGCAGAGGAAGATCGCGAGAATGGCGACGCAGGGAATAGCTCGTGAGAAAATGAAGACCAGAAGAAGTTGGAGGGAAACAAACTGTTTTTTCAAACAGTTAACTATTTGCACCCCAGGTTTCTGTCTGAGTCACCACAGTCCACCAACAACTCTTTCTCTTGATGTGTGTTCATGCTGAGATGGATTCTACCTACACTAGTATTGTGACATCATCCACCATGATCTTCTAGACCCCGTGCAGAGGCAAAGATGAAACCACAGGGTTTCCTAGAGTTTGTCATATCTAAATTTATTGTTTTCTATATACTTGAATGTTAAATGCGGTTGATTTCTAAATTTCAATAATTTGCTTTCACCGATTATATCCGAAATAATTATCTTGACTAATCGGTAGTTAGAAATTCCCTTTGTTGATATTCGAAGCCTGCTTTAATAATTAATTTAAATTTGTGATTGTGTGTGCCATAAGAAGACATGCAATGCTAGGGGTTTAGAATTAGTTAAAATAAACATGTGATTGTGTGTGTTGTAGAAAGACATGCAATGGTAGTGGTTTAAGCCTTTGATGAAATCAATTGCAATTGTAGATTAATCTTTAGGTTAGTCGTGTTGATTCTTGAAAACAATAATTTGGATTACACAAATCTTGAAAAACTTGTGGTGGATTCGATGTCTCGGTCCACCCTCTTATCATCTTACCAGTTTAATTTTAGTTGTCAATTTAGTTATCTTAATTTAGTAATTTTCATCTGCTGCAACCCCCAACTCTAAATTAGTTTAAATAAGTCTTAGAATTCGTCTGACTCGTCAATCCTCGTGGGATCGACCCATATTGCCACTGTCTACTAGTTAGAGAGTCATGCACTTGTCGTATTACAAGAAGGGTTTATTAAGTTACTAATTTAGGTTAATAAAATAACCATAAAGTTTTTGGCGCCGTTGTCGGGGATTGTAACGGTACAATCGAAATCTAGGGTTGTTTTTGCTAGTTTATAAATTAGGTTTAATTTCTTTTTAGTAAACTGTGTTACGAGTCACTTCTTATTTGTTTTATTTGCTTGAGCTTGAATTATTTTTGCATTTATTTTGCAGGTGGTCACACACATAAGAGCTCAAGTGGGAACAAAGTGAAATATTGCGATTCGCGGGGAAACTCTAAAAAATCGACTTCTACCCGGTGTCGCAAGTAACCCGAAAGAGGTTCACGCTAGAGGTAAATTCTACTCACCGCATCTGCACCCGGTTTCCATGTGATCACTTGTGTTTAGCTTGTTCTAGATAGTAGTGCATGCAAATTGAATAGTGGCAGGATTGAGTTGAAACTTTCGTGCTCTCTCCTGTGGATAGGTTAATCACCATCTATTTTAGGGTTAGGAACCTATGCCTTCACTATTTAAAATTTGTAACAAGATAATTATCTAGGACAGAGGTGACGCTCATAGAGACCATCTTTGGACGTTTGATAGCTTTTAAGTGGTCGAGTGAATGAACATATCCCATCTGGGAACAACTCTTGAACTGGAATTTCACTTTGAGCTAGAAAGTGGAAAAAAGGTAGGAGCAACTCTATAGTGGTGGATTGATAGGAAATTATTGTGCCTCTCCCATGGTTAGGTAAATTGAATTGAATTGAATTGAATTTCAGCCCTGCATTAGTAAAGAAGAGCTCTAGGGCTGTCTGCCATTCATTTTGGTTCCGTTGTTTTTATTTTTTTAGAGTTAGGTCATCTTATATAGCGGTTAGGTTTACATAAAAAAAATTTAATTTAAATTTAAAAAAATAAAATAAAAAATAAAAAAATTGAACCCTGTTTAGGAGTGTTGGCTTTGAACCTTCGATATCCTCGTGTGACAAGACTTTGAGGAGTTCTTTAAAGTCCCCATTACCTATTTAGGTTCATCATCCTTGTCCATTGAGATGGCTGAGGGGAAGGTCTTTAAGGATTATTTCGCCCCTCTTCCTAGTAGTTCTCCGTTTTGCATTGTCTTACCTGAGACAAATGCAAACAGTTTCGAACTCAAACCATCTTGCCCTCTTTTTATGGTTTTGAGAAAGAGGACCCTTATCTTCATGTCAAAGAATTTCTTGACATCTTCGCTACCCTAAAGTACCAAACTTTTCTTGATGATTCAGTCAGTCTTAAATAATTTCCCTTTTCTCTGAAAGATGAGGCGAAATCGTGGTTAAACTCATTAGATACGGGATCCATCACAACGTGGGATGTGTTGGATCCCATTCATAAATGAATGCCTCCGACGAGATTTATCTAATTTTCAACAAAAAAGGGCTAACATTTCTATGAATGTTGGGAAAGGTTCAATGAGCTTATTGTCAGGTGTCCCGATCAGGAATTCGAGAAGTGGCGGCTAGTTCAATACTTCCAAGACAGTTTAACCCCTCAAAACCGTCGTATGATTGATGGCACTAGTGGTGGGTCTTTAATGAAGATGAGTGTCAATGAGATATGGGAATTCTTTGAAACACTTTTCGAAAATTCTCAGCAATGGGATTATTCAAGAAAGAGTCTGATAGGCGTAAGGGCTATATATATGAAGTTAGAGATACATCTGTTCACCCCCCTTGTGCCTCAAAGTTAGAGACAGTCACTACACCAAAAACCCTGTTTAGCTACGGGGAGGTGGCCACGGCTCTAAGCCGTTGGTTAATTTGCCACGGTTTTAACCGTGGCTACAATGGCCAACGGTCTAAAACCGTGGCAAAAAAATAAAAACCGTGGCCTTGCCCACGGTTTTAGACCGTTGGCCATTTTAGCCACGGTTTTAGACCGTTGGCCAATATAGCCACGGTTTTGGACCGTAGCTATATTTGCCAACGTTCTAAACCGTTGCTAAAAAACATCAAAAACTGTTGAAGAACTCGAGTGGATTTCACGCGGGCGAATGAATTTCGCGGTCTGGCGAAAAATTTGGCGCTCCTGCCTCCATTTTGGCTCTCCCGCCTCCATTTTCGCTCAGATTATGTGTTTTATGACATAGGTTTAGGGTTTTGTTTATCTCACTCTCAATCATTTCTTCTCCGCCTCCATTTCTTCTCCCGCCTCCATTTCTCTCCGTCTCTCTGCATCATTATGATTTATCTCACTCTCAATCGAACTCCATCATAGATTGAAGAAGAAGCTCCTCAAAGAAGGTGAAGGTTGGGATTACTCCCGATTCTGGCGATGAAGTTGAATGTATTTATTGTTTCTGTAAAATTTTTGGTTTGGGTTTTGATCTAATGGGGTTGGTCAATTTGATTGTTTATGAGATGGGGTTTGCGTGTTTTGGTGAATTTGATTTGCAGTTCATTACACTGGAACTCTCCTTGATGGCACCCAGTTCGATTCAAGCCGAGATAGAGGCACCCCATTCAAGTTCACCCTTGGACAAGGTAGTAAAACTGTTGAAAGAGTTATCTTTGGTGTTGATTTTGGTGTTTGTGTCAATGGTTTTTGATTGATTTTGTGAAAACAGGGCAAGTGATTAAGGGATGGGATCTGGGATCAAGACAATGAAGAAAGGTGAGAATGCTATCTTCACAATCCCAGCTGATCTGGCTTACGGTGCGGCTGGTTCTTCTCCAACTATTCCACCCAATGCGACACTACAATTCGATGTTGAGTTGCTTTCGTGGTCGAGTGTTAAGGATATCTGCAAGGATGGTGGGATATTTAAGAAGATTGTCATTGAGGGAGATAAATGGGAGAACCCCAAAGATCCCGATGAGGTGTTTGTCAAGTATGAAGCTCGTCTCGAGGATGGGACTTTGGTTTCGAAGTCAGAGGGTGTGGAGTTCACTGTGAGAGAAGGTATGTGGGTTGCTGTTTACGCTAGTTTGAATGGAATGTTTTATTCATTAATCACATTGGGTTTGTGTTTGTGCTAATTGTTCGACTGGGGTGTTTGCATTCAGGTCATTTCTGTCCTGCATTGTCCAAAGCTGTGAAAACGATGAAGAAGGGGGAGAAGGTTATTCTCACTGTGAAGTCACAATGTAGGTTGCTTTGCTTTTATTATTTTTCTTCGTCTGCTATCACGAAGTGAATTTTGTTTGGGTGATGTGCTTGTATTTCGATTGCATTCAGATGGATTCGGGGAGACGGGAAGGCCTGCTTCTGGGGAAGAAAGTGCAGTTCCTCCTAATGCTACACTTCTAATAAATCTTGAGTTGGTCTCTTGGAAGTCTGTCACAGAGGTAACTCCTGATAAGAAGGTTGTGAAGAAGATTATTAAGGAAGGGGAGGGCTATGAGCGCCCTAATGATGGGACTGTCGTCAAAGGTGAGCTGAAAAATTCTAGCCTGTGTGCTTTGTAGCGTCTTTATGGTTTGATGAATTGAACTGTTGCTTATGATTTTTTTTTGTATTTGGCAGTGAAATTGACTGGCAAGCTGCAAGATGGGACTGTGTTCTTCAAGAAGGGTTATGAAGATGAGGAGTTGTTCGAGTTCAAAACAGATGAAGGTGACATTTAGTTTCTAATGTTATTGCTGTTGCCATAACATCATTAATAAGAATCGTTATTGTTTAAATCATTTTGTTATTGTTTTGGCTACATATTTACTTGGTAGGTCTTATTGCAACCTTATAATCACTCTGTGGTTTCAAAGTAATGAGCTAACTGCTTAACAAATCGGTACTAAAGCGAGTATTTTGAATATACTAGAAGGTAAGCTTTAACCATATTTCATTCCCGCCCCCACCAACCCACCACACACACACAAGATGCATGACATCAGTTTTACTCTGAAATGATTGCCATTAACTACTCCATTATCAAATCCAAGAAATGAGTTTCCCAGTGACATTCATGTTTAGTGCTATTTAGGAACATGTGATCTAATTCCAACTTGCCTATCTAGTTCATTTATGTTAAGTTTCATGTCTGCTTGTTTAAAATAGCTCTATTAAGAACACTGAAATAAAGGAAAAAATATATTCAGGTTTGTTCTTTGAATTTTGATTTGGATTGCCTTGTTTCATGTTAATCCTCATTTGTTTCATCTTATCCTGTATATATGTGATTCTCTGTTTTTTTTCTGATTGGATTTGATTACTTTTTTCCTTGGTACAAATTAAGCTTGACCCTTTTCTTTTAATTTCACAAATATATTTGGAGATCTATCTTGTTTGCCCAGACTTATACTTTTCTTAATTTGATTTTTCTCGTTCAGTTGAATTTCGTTGGATTGTAGGTTTTGGTGTAGAGATCACTCATCCTCTTCTTCATGATTGAAATGAGGACTTGTTGGGTTCTCTTGAGCAACTCATGTTAATTAACAGTATTCTTGGGTTCCTTCTCTCTCTTTTCATGACAGGCTTGGATTTTCATCTTCCCAAAAAAATTTCCCTCTACATCGCTGGATTTCATCTTACTAAAGAATCCAATTCACAGTGATCACACTCTTGGAATGCCTTTAAGGTGGTTTAGATTCTTTAGAGACGGATATTATGCAACCAAACATTTCCGTAGAACATGCCACCATCCAACACAGTTGATGTAGTATTCTACCTCTTGTAGTAGGTTGTGGGTGCAAGTCTCCCTGATGGTTGGCAGCAAGGCAGCTGTCCATTTAGTTCATAAGAAGATAGG
>QNQO01004345.1:0-28792 GCA_003290165.1 Berberis thunbergii | reverse complement strand
CAAAAAAATTGATTGGACTCAACAAATTGTTTGGTAGGGTTTAACGAAGAAGGAAAACTCGTTTGTAACGTTGTATATGCTCAATTGGAAGCCAATTTGGGTGCAATTCGAGAATACGAGGACTTGAAGGACCAAAATGGACTTAGTTTGAATTTTAAACAGCGTGGGTTACTTAATAATGACATATGCAATGATTTGGCCTCAAAAAATAGATTGGCGGTGGCGTAACGAAAAGGAAACTCGTTGTACGTTGTATGCTCAATTGGAGCCAATTTGGGTGCAATCCGAAATCGAGGATTTGAGTAACCAAATGGACTTCGTTTGACTTCTAACCATGTGTGGGTTGCTTAATAATGAACAATACGTTAGATGTTAGCCTCAACAAAAATTGTTTGGTTGTGCTTAACGAAGAAGGAAAATCGTTTGTACGTTTATGTTCAATTCTAAGCCGAATTGGGTGCAATCCGAGAATACGAAGGATTTGAGTGACGGAATGGACTTCTTTCTCTTCTAACAATGTGTTTACTTAATAATGAAATAGGAAAGTTTTTGGAACAAAAAATTGTTTGGTAGAGATTAACGACGAAGGAAAACTCGTTTGTACGTTGTATGCTCAATTATAGCAATTTGGGTGCAATCCAACAATACGAGGATTTGAAGGACCAAATGGAGTTTGTTTGAATTCTAACCGTGTGGGTTACTTAATAATGAAATATGCAAGATTTTGGGCCTCAACAAAAAATGTTTGGTTGTGCTTAACGAAGAAGGAAAACTCATTCGTACGTTGTTGATAATTGGAGGCCAATTTGGATGCAATCCGAGAATACGAGGATTGAGTGACCAAATGGACTTTGTTTTTCCTTCTAAGCGTGTGGGTTACTTAATAATGAAATATGCAAGATTTTTCCGACAACAAAATCACTTGGTTGTGCTTAACGAAGAAGGAAAACTCGTTTGTACGTTGTATGCACAATTAGAGGCAATTTTGGTCCAGTACGAGGATTTGAGTAACCAAATGGACTTCGTTTGACTTCGAACCAAGTGGGTTACTTAATAATGATATACGATATATTTTTGACTCAACCAAATTGTTTGGTTTTGCTTAACGAAGAAGGAAAACTCGTTTGTACGTTGTATGCTCAAATTGGAGCCAAATTGGGTGCAATCCAAAAATACGAGGATTTTAGTGACCAAATGGACTTCGTTTGACTTATAACCATGTGGGTTGCTTAATAATGACATATGTTAGATGTTAGCCTCAACAAAATTGTTTGCCTGTGCTTAACCAAGAAGGAAAACTTGTTTGTATGTTATATGCTCAAGTCGAGCCGAATTGGGTGCAATCCGAGAATAAGAGGATTTGAAGGACGAAATAGAATTTGTTTCCATTCTAGACACTGTGGGTTACTTTATAATGACATATGCAATATTATGGACTCGAAAAACAAGTTCGGTTATGCTTAATGAAAAAGGAAACTCGTTCGTTTACGTTGTAGGCTAATTGGAGGCCAGTTTGGGTGCAATTCGAGAATACGAAGATTTGAGTGACTAAATTGACTTTATTTGTCTTTTTAGAGTGTGGGTTACTTAATAATTACATATGGAATATTATGGGAACAACAAAATTGTTTGATTGTGCTTAACGAAGATGGAAAACTCGTTTTTACGTTGTATGCTTAATTGGAGCCAATTTTGGGTGCAATCCAATAATAAGTGAATTTTCAGTGACCAAATGGATTTTGTGTGAATTCTAACCGAATGGGGTATTTAATAATGACATATTCAATGATTTAACCTCAAAAAAATTGATTGGACTCAACAAATTGTTTGGTAGGGTTTAACGAAGAAGGAAAACTCGTTTGTACGTTGTATGCTCAATTGGAGCCAAATTTGGGGTGCAATCTCGAGAATACGAGACTGAAGGACAAATGGACTTAGTTTGAATTTTACAGCGTGGGTTACTTAATAATGACATATGCAATGATTGCCTCAAAAAATAGATTGGCGGTGCGTAACGAAGAAGGAAACTCGTTTGTACGTTGTATGCTCAATTGGAGCCAATTTGGGTGCAATCCGATACAAGGATTTGAGTAAACCAATGGACTTCGTTTGACTTCTAACCATGTGGTGGGTTGCTTAATAATGACATACGTAGATGTTAGCCTCAAAAAATTGTTTGGTTGTGCTTAACGAAAAGGAAAATCGTTTGTACGTTGTTGTCAATTCTAGCCGAATTTGGGTGCAATCCGAGAATACGAGGATTTGAGTGACGGATATTGTTTGCTTCTAACATGTAAGTTACTTAATAATGAAATAGGAAGTTTTTGGAATCAAAAATTGTTTGGTAGAGATTAACGAGAAGGAAAAACTCGTTTGTACGTTGTATGCTCAATTATAGCCAATTTGGTGCAATCAAAATCGAGGATTTGAAGGAGACTCAAATGGAGTTGTGTTTGGAAATTTCTAACAGTGGTGGGTCTACTTAATAAATGAAATATGCCAAGATTTTATGGCCCTCAACAAAAAATGTTTGGATTGGTGCTTAACGAAGAAGGAAACACCATTCTATTCTACGTTGGTAAACTGGATTTGTTGGGATAATTGGAGGCCAATTTGGATGCAATCCGAGAATCGAGGATTTGAGTGACCAAATGGACTTTGTTTTCCCTTCTAAGCGTGTGGGTTACTTAATAATGAAATATGCAAGATTTTTCCGACAACAAAATCACTTGGTTGTGCTTAACGAAGAAGGAAAACTCGTTTGTACGTTGTATGCACAATTAGAGCAATTTTGGTCCAGTACGAGGATTTGAGTAACCAAATGGACTTCCGTTTGACTTCGAACCAAGTGGGTTACTTAATAATGATATACGATATATTTTGACTCAACCAAATTGTTTGGTTTTGCTTAACGAAGAAGGAAAACTCGTTGTACGTTGTATGCTCAATTGGAGCCAAATTGGGTGCAATCCAAAAATACGAGGATTTTAGTGACCAAATGGATTCGTTTGACTTATAACCATGTGGGTTGCTTAATAATGACATATGTAGATGTTAGCCTCAACAAAATTGTTTGCCTGTGCTTAACCAAGAAGGAAAACTTGTTTGTATGTTATATGCTCAAGTCGAGCCGAATTGGGTGCAATCCGAGAATAAGAGGATTTGAAGGACGAAATAGAATTTGTTTCCATTCTAGACACGTGGGTTACTTTATAATGACATATGCAATATTATGGACTCGAAAAAACAAGTTCGGTTATGCTTAATGAAAAAGGAAAACTCGTTCGTAACGTTGTAGGCTAATTGGAGGCCAGTTTGGGTGCAATTCGAGAATACGAAGATTTGAGTGACTAAATTGACTTTATTTGTCTTTTTAGAGTGTGGGTTACTTAATAATTACATATGGAATATTATGGGAACAACAAAATTGTTTGATTGTGCTTAACGAAGATGGAAAACTCGTTTTTTACGTTGTATGCTCAATTGGAGCCAATTTGGGTGCAATCCAATAATAAGTGAATTTCAGTGACCAAATGGATTTTGTGTGAATTCTAACCGAATGGGTTATTTAATAATGACATATTCAATGATTTAACCTCAAAAAAATTGATTGGACTCAACAAATTGTTTGGTAGGGTTTAACGAAGAAGGAAAACTCGTTTGTACGTTGTATGCTCAATTGGAGCCAATTTGGGTGCAATTCGAGAATACGAGGACTTGAAGGACCAAATGGACTTAGTTTGAATTTTAACAGCGTGGGTTACTTAATAATGACATATGCAATGATTTGGCCTCAAAAAATAGATTGGCGGTGCGTAACGAAGAAGGAAACTCGTTGTACGTTGTATGCTCAATTGGAGCCAATTTGGGTGCAATCCGAAAATACGAGGATTTGAGTTACCAATGGACTTCGTTTGACTTCTAACCATGTGTGGGTTGCTTAATAATGACATACGTTAGATGTTAGCCTCAACAAAATTGTTTGGTTGTGCTTAACGAAGAAGGAAAAATCGTTTGTACGTTGTTATGTTCAATTCTAGCCGAATTGGGTGCAAATCCGAGAATACGAGGATTTGAGTGACGGAATGGACTTCCTTTGTCTTCTAACAATGTAAGTTACTTGATAATGAAATAGGAAAGTTTTTGGAATTAAAAAATTGTTTGGTAGAGATTAACGACGAAGGAAAACTCGTTTGTACGTTGTATGCTCAATTATAGCCAATTTGGGTGCAATCCAACAATACGAGGATTTGAAGGACCAAATGGAGTTTGTTTGAATTCTAACCGTGTGGGTTACTTAATAATGAAATATGCAAGATTTTGGCCTCAACAAAAATGTTTGGTTGTGCTTAACGAAGAAGGAAAACTCATTCGTACGTTGTTGGATAATTGGAGGCCAATTTGGATGCAATCCGAGAATACGAGGATTTGAGTGACCAAATGGACTTTGTTTTCCTTCTAAGCGTGTGGGTTACTTAATAATGAAATATGCAAGATTTTTCCGACAACAAAATCACTTGGTTGTGCTTAACGAAGAAGGAAAACTCGTTTGTACGTTGTATGCACAATTAGAGGCAATTTTGGTCCAGTACGAGGATTTGAGTAACCAAATGGACTTCGTTTGACTTCGAACCAAGTGGGTTACTTAATAATGATATACGATATATTTTGACTCAACCAAATTGTTTGGTTTTGCTTAACGAAGAAGGAAAACTCGTTTGTACGTTGTATGCTCAATTGGAGCCAAATTGGGTGCAATCCAAAAATACGAGGATTTTAGTGACCAAATGGACTTCGTTTGACTTATAACCATGTGGGTTGCTTAATAATGACATATGTTAGATGTTAGCCTCAACAAAATTGTTTGCCTGTGCTTAACCAAGAAGGAAAACTTGTTTGTATGTTATATGCTCAAGTCGAGCCGAATTGGGTGCAATCCGAGAATAAGAGGATTTGAAGGACGAAATAGAATTTGTTTCCATTCTAGACACGTGGGTTACTTTATAATGACATATGCAATATTATGGACTCGAAAAACAAGTTCGGTTATGCTTAATGAAAAAGGAAAACTCGTTCGTACGTTGTAGGCTAATTGGAGGCCAGTTTTGGGTGCAATTCGAGAATACGAAGATTTGAGTGACTAAATTGACTTTATTTGTCTTTTTAGAGTGTGGGTTACTTAATAATTACATATGGAATATTATGGGAACAACAAAATTGTTTGATTGTGCTTAACGAAGATGGAAAACTCGTTTTTACGTTGTATGCTCAATTGGAGCCAATTTGGGTGCAATCCAATAATAAGTGAATTTCAGTGACCAAATGGATTTTGTGTGAATTCTAACCGAATGGGTTATTTAATAATGACATATTCAATGATTTAACCTCAAAAAAATTGATTGGACTCAACAAATTGTTTGGTAGGGTTTAACGAAGAAGGAAAACTCGTTTGTACGTTGTATGCTCAATTGGAGCCAATTTGGGTGCAATTCGAGAATACGAGGACTTGAAGGACCAAATGGACTTAGTTTGAATTTTAACAGCGTGGGTTACTTAATAATGACATATGCAATGATTTGGCCTCAAAAAAATAGATTGGCGGTGCGTAACGAAGAAGGAAACTCGTTTGTACGTTGTATGCTCAATTGGAGCCAATTTGGGTGCAATCCGAAAATACGAGGATTTGAGTAACCAAATGGACTTCGTTTGACTTCTAACCATGTGTGGGTTGCTTAATAATGACATACGTTAGATGTTAGCCTCAACAAAATTGTTTGGTTGTGCTTAACGAAGAAGGAAAAATCGTTTGTACGTTGTATGTTCAATTCTAGCCGAATTGGGTGCAATCCGAGAATACGAGGATTTGAGTGACGGAATGGACTTCCTTTGTCTTCTAACAATGTAAGTTACTTAATAATGAAATAGGAAAGTTTTTGGAATCAAAAAATTGTTTGGTAGAGATTAACGACGAAGGAAAACTCGTTTGTACGTTGTATGCTCAATTATAGCCAATTTGGGTGCAATCCAACAATACGAGGATTTGAAGGACCAAATGGAGTTTGTTTGAATTCTAACCGTGTGGGTTACTTAATAATGAAATATGCAAGATTTTGGCCTCAACAAAAATGTTTGGTTGTGCTTAACGAAGAAGGAAAACTCATTCGTACGTTGTTGGATAATTGGAGGCCAATTTGGATGCAATCCGAGAATACGAGGATTTGAGTGACCAAATGGACTTTGTTTTCCTTCTAAGCGTGTGGGTTACTTAATAATGAAATATGCAAGATTTTTCCGACAACAAAATCACTTGGTTGTGCTTAACGAAGAAGGAAAACTCGTTTGTACGTTGTATGCACAATTAGAGGCAATTTTGGTCCAGTACGAGGATTTGAGTAACCAAATGGACTTCGTTTGACTTCGAACCAAGTGGGTTACTTAATAATGATATACGATATATTTTTGACTCAACCAAATTGTTTGGTTTTGCTTAACGAAGAAGGAAAACTCGTTTGTACGTTGTATGCTCAATTGGAGCCAAATTGGGTGCAATCCAAAAATACGAGGATTTTAGTGACCAAATGGACTTCGTTTGACTTATAACCATGTGGGTTGCTTAATAATGACATATGTTAGATGTTAGCCTCAACAAAATTGTTTGCCTGTGCTTAACCAAGAAGGAAAACTTGTTTGTATGTTATATGCTCAAGTCGAGCCGAATTGGGTGCAATCCGAGAATAAGAGGATTTGAAGGACGAAATAGAATTTGTTTCCATTCTAGACACGTGGGTTACTTTATAATGACATATGCAATATTATGGACTCAACAAACAAGTTCGGTTATGCTTAATGAAAAAGGAAAACTCGTTCGTACGTTGTAGGCTAATTGGAGGCCAGTTTGGGTGCAATTCGAGAATACGAAGATTTGAGTGACTAAATTGACTTTATTTGTCTTTTTAGAGTGTGGGTTACTTAATAATTACATATGGAATATTATGGGAACAACAAAATTGTTTGATTGTGCTTAACGAAGATGGAAAACTCGTTTTTACGTTGTATGCTCAATTGGAGCCAATTTGGGTGCAATCCAATAATAAGTGAATTTCAGTGACCAAATGGATTTTGTGTGAATTCTAACCGAATGGGTTATTTAATAATGACATATTCAATGATTTAACCTCAAAAAAATTGATTGGACTCAACAAATTGTTTGGTAGGGTTTAACGAAGAAGGAAAACTCGTTTGTACGTTGTATGCTCAATTGGAGCCAATTTGGGTGCAATTCGAGAATACGAGGACTTGAAGGACCAAATGGACTTAGTTTGAATTTTAACAGCGTGGGTTACTTAATAATGACATATGCAATGATTTGGCCTCAAAAAAATAGATTGGCGGTGCGTAACGAAGAAGGAAACTCGTTTGTACGTTGTATGCTCAATTGGAGCCAATTTGGGTGCAATCCGAAAATACGAGGATTTGAGTAACCAAATGGACTTCGTTTGACTTCTAACCATGTGTGGGTTGCTTAATAATGACATACGTTAGATGTTAGCCTCAACAAAATTGTTTGGTTGTGCTTAACGAAGAAGGAAAAATCGTTTGTACGTTGTATGTTCAATTCTAGCCGAATTGGGTGCAATCCGAGAATACGAGGATTTGAGTGACGGAATGGACTTCCTTTGTCTTCTAACAATGTAAGTTACTTAATAATGAAATAGGAAAGTTTTTGGAATCAAAAAATTGTTTGGTAGAGATTAACGACGAAGGAAAACTCGTTTGTACGTTGTATGCTCAATTATAGCCAATTTGGGTGCAATCCAACAATACGAGGATTTGAAGGACCAAATGGAGTTTGTTTGAATTCTAACCGTGTGGGTTACTTAATAATGAAATATGCAAGATTTTGGCCTCAACAAAAATGTTTGGTTGTGCTTAACGAAGAAGGAAAACTCATTCGTACGTTGTTGGATAATTGGAGGCCAATTTGGATGCAATCCGAGAATACGAGGATTTGAGTGACCAAATGGACTTTGTTTTCCTTCTAAGCGTGTGGGTTACTTAATAATGAAATATGCAAGATTTTTCCGACAACAAAATCACTTGGTTGTGCTTAACGAAGAAGGAAAACTCGTTTGTACGTTGTATGCACAATTAGAGGCAATTTTGGTCCAGTACGAGGATTTGAGTAACCAAATGGACTTCGTTTGACTTCGAACCAAGTGGGTTACTTAATAATGATATACGATATATTTTTGACTCAACCAAATTGTTTGGTTTTGCTTAACGAAGAAGGAAAACTCGTTTGTACGTTGTATGCTCAATTGGAGCCAAATTGGGTGCAATCCAAAAATACGAGGATTTTAGTGACCAAATGGACTTCGTTTGACTTATAACCATGTGGGTTGCTTAATAATGACATATGTTAGATGTTAGCCTCAACAAAATTGTTTGCCTGTGCTTAACCAAGAAGGAAAACTTGTTTGTATGTTATATGCTCAAGTCGAGCCGAATTGGGTGCAATCCGAGAATAAGAGGATTTGAAGGACGAAATAGAATTTGTTTCCATTCTAGACACGTGGGTTACTTTATAATGACATATGCAATATTATGGACTCAAAAACAAGTTCGGTTATGCTTAATGAAAAAGGAAAACTCGTTCGTACGTTGTAGGCTAATTGGAGGCCAGTTTGGGTGCAATTCGAGAATACGAAGATTTGAGTGACTAAATTGACTTTATTTGTCTTTTTAGAGTGTGGGTTACTTAATAATTACATATGGAATATTATGGGAACAACAAAATTGTTTGATTGTGCTTAACGAAGATGGAAAACTCGTTTTTACGTTGTATGCTCAATTGGAGCCAATTTGGGTGCAATCCAATAATAAGTGAATTTCAGTGACCAAATGGATTTTGTGTGAATTCTAACCGAATGGGTTATTTAATAATGACATATTCAATGATTTAACCTCAAAAAAATTGATTGGACTCAACAAATTGTTTGGTAGGGTTTAACGAAGAAGGAAAACTCGTTTGTACGTTGTATGCTCAATTGGAGCCAATTTGGGTGCAATTCGAGAATACGAGGACTTGAAGGACCAAATGGACTTAGTTTGAATTTTAACAGCGTGGGTTACTTAATAATGACATATGCAATGATTTGGCCTCAAAAAAATAGATTGGCGGTGCGTAACGAAGAAGGAAACTCGTTTGTACGTTGTATGCTCAATTGGAGCCAATTTGGGTGCAATCCGAAAATACGAGGATTTGAGTAACCAAATGGACTTCGTTTGACTTCTAACCATGTGTGGGTTGCTTAATAATGACATACGTTAGATGTTAGCCTCAACAAAATTGTTTGGTTGTGCTTAACGAAGAAGGAAAAATCGTTTGTACGTTGTATGTTCAATTCTAGCCGAATTGGGTGCAATCCGAGAATACGAGGATTTGAGTGACGGAATGGACTTCCTTTGTCTTCTAACAATGTAAGTTACTTAATAATGAAATAGGAAAGTTTTTGGAATCAAAAAATTGTTTGGTAGAGATTAACGACGAAGGAAAACTCGTTTGTACGTTGTATGCTCAATTATAGCCAATTTGGGTGCAATCCAACAATACGAGGATTTGAAGGACCAAATGGAGTTTGTTTGAATTCTAACCGTGTGGGTTACTTAATAATGAAATATGCAAGATTTTGGCCTCAACAAAAATGTTTGGTTGTGCTTAACGAAGAAGGAAAACTCATTCGTACGTTGTTGGATAATTGGAGGCCAATTTGGATGCAATCCGAGAATACGAGGATTTGAGTGACCAAATGGACTTTGTTTTCCTTCTAAGCGTGTGGGTTACTTAATAATGAAATATGCAAGATTTTTCCGACAACAAAATCACTTGGTTGTGCTTAACGAAGAAGGAAAACTCGTTTGTACGTTGTATGCACAATTAGAGGCAATTTTGGTCCAGTACGAGGATTTGAGTAACCAAATGGACTTCGTTTGACTTCGAACCAAGTGGGTTACTTAATAATGATATACGATATATTTTTGACTCAACCAAATTGTTTGGTTTTGCTTAACGAAGAAGGAAAACTCGTTTGTACGTTGTATGCTCAATTGGAGCCAAATTGGGTGCAATCCAAAAATACGAGGATTTTAGTGACCAAATGGACTTCGTTTGACTTATAACCATGTGGGTTGCTTAATAATGACATATGTTAGATGTTAGCCTCAACAAAATTGTTTGCCTGTGCTTAACCAAGAAGGAAAACTTGTTTGTATGTTATATGCTCAAGTCGAGCCGAATTGGGTGCAATCCGAGAATAAGAGGATTTGAAGGACGAAATAGAATTTGTTTCCATTCTAGACACGTGGGTTACTTTATAATGACATATGCAATATTATGGACTCGAAAAACAAGTTCGGTTATGCTTAATGAAAAAGGAAAACTCGTTCGTACGTTGTAGGCTAATTGGAGGCCAGTTTGGGTGCAATTCGAGAATACGAAGATTTGAGTGACTAAATTGACTTTATTTGTCTTTTTAGAGTGTGGGTTACTTAATAATTACATATGGAATATTATGGGAACAACAAAATTGTTTGATTGTGCTTAACGAAGATGGAAAACTCGTTTTTACGTTGTATGCTCAATTGGAGCCAATTTGGGTGCAATCCAATAATAAGTGAATTTCAGTGACCAAATGGATTTTGTGTGAATTCTAACCGAATGGGTTATTTAATAATGACATATTCAATGATTTAACCTCAAAAAAATTGATTGGACTCAACAAATTGTTTGGTAGGGTTTAACGAAGAAGGAAAACTCGTTTGTACGTTGTATGCTCAATTGGAGCCAATTTGGGTGCAATTCGAGAATACGAGGACTTGAAGGACCAAATGGACTTAGTTTGAATTTTAACAGCGTGGGTTACTTAATAATGACATATGCAATGATTTGGCCTCAAAAAAATAGATTGGCGGTGCGTAACGAAGAAGGAAACTCGTTTGTACGTTGTATGCTCAATTGGAGCCAATTTGGGTGCAATCCGAAAATACGAGGATTTGAGTAACCAAATGGACTTCGTTTGACTTCTAACCATGTGTGGGTTGCTTAATAATGACATACGTTAGATGTTAGCCTCAACAAAATTGTTTGGTTGTGCTTAACGAAGAAGGAAAAATCGTTTGTACGTTGTATGTTCAATTCTAGCCGAATTGGGTGCAATCCGAGAATACGAGGATTTGAGTGACGGAATGGACTTCCTTTGTCTTCTAACAATGTAAGTTACTTAATAATGAAATAGGAAAGTTTTTGGAATCAAAAAATTGTTTGGTAGAGATTAACGACGAAGGAAAACTCGTTTGTACGTTGTATGCTCAATTATAGCCAATTTGGGTGCAATCCAACAATACGAGGATTTGAAGGACCAAATGGAGTTTGTTTGAATTCTAACCGTGTGGGTTACTTAATAATGAAATATGCAAGATTTTGGCCTCAACAAAAATGTTTGGTTGTGCTTAACGAAGAAGGAAAACTCATTCGTACGTTGTTGGATAATTGGAGGCCAATTTGGATGCAATCCGAGAATACGAGGATTTGAGTGACCAAATGGACTTTGTTTTCCTTCTAAGCGTGTGGGTTACTTAATAATGAAATATGCAAGATTTTTCCGACAACAAAATCACTTGGTTGTGCTTAACGAAGAAGGAAAACTCGTTTGTACGTTGTATGCACAATTAGAGGCAATTTTGGTCCAGTACGAGGATTTGAGTAACCAAATGGACTTCGTTTGACTTCGAACCAAGTGGGTTACTTAATAATGATATACGATATATTTTTGACTCAACCAAATTGTTTGGTTTTGCTTAACGAAGAAGGAAAACTCGTTTGTACGTTGTATGCTCAATTGGAGCCAAATTGGGTGCAATCCAAAAATACGAGGATTTTAGTGACCAAATGGACTTCGTTTGACTTATAACCATGTGGGTTGCTTAATAATGACATATGTTAGATGTTAGCCTCAACAAAATTGTTTGCCTGTGCTTAACCAAGAAGGAAAACTTGTTTGTATGTTATATGCTCAAGTCGAGCCGAATTGGGTGCAATCCGAGAATAAGAGGATTTGAAGGACGAAATAGAATTTGTTTCCATTCTAGACACGTGGGTTACTTTATAATGACATATGCAATATTATGGACTCGAAAACAAGTTCGGTTATGCTTAATGAAAAAGGAAAACTCGTTCGTACGTTGTAGGCTAATTGGAGGCCAGTTTGGGTGCAATTCGAGAATACGAAGATTTGAGTGACTAAATTGACTTTATTTGTCTTTTTAGAGTGTGGGTTACTTAATAATTACATATGGAATATTATGGGAACAACAAAATTGTTTGATTGTGCTTAACGAAGATGGAAAACTCGTTTTTACGTTGTATGCTCAATTGGAGCCAATTTGGGTGCAATCCAATAATAAGTGAATTTCAGTGACCAAATGGATTTTGTGTGAATTCTAACCGAATGGGTTATTTAATAATGACATATTCAATGATTTAACCTCAAAAAAATTGATTGGACTCAACAAATTGTTTGGTAGGGTTTAACGAAGAAGGAAAACTCGTTTGTACGTTGTATGCTCAATTGGAGCCAATTTGGTGCAATTCGAGAATACGAGGACTTGAAGGACCAAATGGACTTAGTTTGAATTTTAACAGCGTGGGTTACTTAATAATGACATATGCAATGATTTGGCCTCAAAAATAGATTGGCGGTGCGTAACGAAGAAGGAAACTCGTTTGTACGTTGTATGCTCAATTGGAGCCAATTTGGGTGCAATCCGAAAATACGAGGATTTGAGTAACCCAAATGGACTTCGTTTGACTTCTAACCATGTGTGGGTTGCTTAATAATGACATACGTTAGATGTTAGCCTCAACAAAATTGTTTGGTTGTGCTTAACGAAGAAGGAAAAATCGTTTGTACGTTGTATGTTCAATTCTAGCCGAATTGGGTGCAATCCGAGAATACGAGGATTTGAGTGACGGAATGGACTTCCTTTGTCTTCTAACAATGTAAGTTACTTAATAATGAAATAGGAAAGTTTTTGGAATCAAAAAATTGTTTGGTAGAGATTAACGACGAAGGAAAACTCGTTTGTACGTTGTATGCTCAATTATAGCCAATTTGGGTGCAATCCAACAATACGAGGATTTGAAGGACCAAATGGAGTTTGTTTGAATTCTAACCGTGTGGGTTACTTAATAATGAAATATGCAAGATTTTGGCCTCAACAAAAATGTTTGGTTGTGCTTAACGAAGAAGGAAAACTCATTCGTACGTTGTTGGATAATTGGAGGCCAATTTGGATGCAATCCGAGAATACGAGGATTTGAGTGACCAAATGGACTTTGTTTTCCTTCTAAGCGTGTGGGTTACTTAATAATGAAATATGCAAGATTTTTCCGACAACAAAATCACTTGGTTGTGCTTAACGAAGAAGGAAAACTCGTTTGTACGTTGTATGCACAATTAGAGGCAATTTTGGTCCAGTACGAGGATTTGAGTAACCAAATGGACTTCGTTTGACTTCGAACCAAGTGGGTTACTTAATAATGATATACGATATATTTTTGACTCAACCAAATTGTTTGGTTTTGCTTAACGAAGAAGGAAAACTCGTTTGTACGTTGTATGCTCAATTGGAGCCAAATTGGGTGCAATCCAAAAATACGAGGATTTTAGTGACCAAATGGACTTCGTTTGACTTATAACCATGTGGGTTGCTTAATAATGACATATGTTAGATGTTAGCCTCAACAAAATTGTTTGCCTGTGCTTAACCAAGAAGGAAAACTTGTTTGTATGTTATATGCTCAAGTCGAGCCGAATTGGGTGCAATCCGAGAATAAGAGGATTTGAAGGACGAAATAGAATTTGTTTCCATTCTAGACACGTGGGTTACTTTATAATGACATATGCAATATTATGGACTCGAAAAACAAGTTCGGTTATGCTTAATGAAAAAGGAAAACTCGTTCGTACGTTGTAGGCTAATTGGAGGCCAGTTTGGGTGCAATTCGAGAATACGAAGATTTGAGTGACTAAATTGACTTTATTTGTCTTTTTAGAGTGTGGGTTACTTAATAATTACATATGGAATATTATGGGAACAACAAAATTGTTTGATTGTGCTTAACGAAGATGGAAAACTCGTTTTTACGTTGTATGCTCAATTGGAGCCAATTTGGGTGCAATCCAATAATAAGTGAATTTCAGTGACCAAATGGATTTTGTGTGAATTCTAACCGAATGGGTTATTTAATAATGACATATTCAATGATTTAACCTCAAAAAAATTGATTGGACTCAACAAATTGTTTGGTAGGGTTTAACGAAGAAGGAAAACTCGTTTGTACGTTGTATGCTCAATTGGAGCCAATTTGGGTGCAATTCGAGAATACGAGGACTTGAAGGACCAAATGGACTTAGTTTGAATTTTAACAGCGTGGGTTACTTAATAATGACATATGCAATGATTTGGCCTCAAAAAATAGATTGGCGGTGCGTAACGAAGAAGGAAACTCGTTTGTACGTTGTATGCTCAATTGGAGCCAATTTGGGTGCAATCCGAAAATACGAGGATTTGAGTAACCAAATGGACTTCGTTTGACTTCTAACCATGTGTGGGTTGCTTAATAATGACATACGTTAGATGTTAGCCTCAACAAAATTGTTTGGTTGTGCTTAACGAAGAAGGAAAAATCGTTTGTACGTTGTATGTTCAATTCTAGCCGAATTGGGTGCAATCCGAGAATACGAGGATTTGAGTGACGGAATGGACTTCCTTTGTCTTCTAACAATGTAAGTTACTTAATAATGAAATAGGAAAGTTTTTGGAATCAAAAAATTGTTTGGTAGAGATTAACGACGAAGGAAAACTCGTTTGTACGTTGTATGCTCAATTATAGCCAATTTGGGTGCAATCCAACAATACGAGGATTTGAAGGACCAAATGGAGTTTGTTTGAATTCTAACCGTGTGGGTTACTTAATAATGAAATATGCAAGATTTTGGCCTCAACAAAAATGTTTGGTTGTGCTTAACGAAGAAGGAAAACTCATTCGTACGTTGTTGGATAATTGGAGGCCAATTTGGATGCAATCCGAGAATACGAGGATTTGAGTGACCAAATGGACTTTGTTTTCCTTCTAAGCGTGTGGGTTACTTAATAATGAAATATGCAAGATTTTTCCGACAACAAAATCACTTGGTTGTGCTTAACGAAGAAGGAAAACTCGTTTGTACGTTGTATGCACAATTAGAGGCAATTTTGGTCCAGTACGAGGATTTGAGTAACCAAATGGACTTCGTTTGACTTCGAACCAAGTGGGTTACTTAATAATGATATACGATATATTTTTGACTCAACCAAATTGTTTGGTTTTGCTTAACGAAGAAGGAAAACTCGTTTGTACGTTGTATGCTCAATTGGAGCCAAATTGGGTGCAATCCAAAAATACGAGGATTTTAGTGACCAAATGGACTTCGTTTGACTTATAACCATGTGGGTTGCTTAATAATGACATATGTTAGATGTTAGCCTCAACAAAATTGTTTGCCTGTGCTTAACCAAGAAGGAAAACTTGTTTGTATGTTATATGCTCAAGTCGAGCCGAATTGGGTGCAATCCGAGAATAAGAGGATTTGAAGGACGAAATAGAATTTGTTTCCATTCTAGACACGTGGGTTACTTTATAATGACATATGCAATATTATGGACTCGAAAAACAAGTTCGGTTATGCTTAATGAAAAAGGAAAACTCGTTCGTACGTTGTAGGCTAATTGGAGGCCAGTTTGGGTGCAATTCGAGAATACGAAGATTTGAGTGACTAAATTGACTTTATTTGTCTTTTTAGAGTGTGGGTTACTTAATAATTACATATGGAATATTATGGGAACAACAAAATTGTTTGATTGTGCTTAACGAAGATGGAAAACTCGTTTTTACGTTGTATGCTCAATTGGAGCCAATTTGGGTGCAATCCAATAATAAGTGAATTTCAGTGACCAAATGGATTTTGTGTGAATTCTAACCGAATGGGTTATTTAATAATGACATATTCAATGATTTAACCTCAAAAAATTGATTGGACTCAACAAATTGTTTGGTAGGGTTTAACGAAGAAGGAAAACTCGTTTGTACGTTGTATGCTCAATTGGAGCCAATTTGGGTGCAATTCGAGAATACGAGGACTTGAAGGACCAAATGGACTTAGTTTGAATTTTAACAGCGTGGGTTACTTAATAATGACATATGCAATGATTTGGCCTCAAAAAAATAGATTGGCGGTGCGTAACGAAGAAGGAAACTCGTTTGTACGTTGTATGCTCAATTGGAGCCAATTTGGGTGCAATCCGAAAATACGAGGATTTGAGTAACCAAATGGACTTCGTTTGACTTCTAACCATGTGTGGGTTGCTTAATAATGACATACGTTAGATGTTAGCCTCAACAAAATTGTTTGGTTGTGCTTAACGAAGAAGGAAAAATCGTTTGTACGTTGTATGTTCAATTCTAGCCGAATTGGGTGCAATCCGAGAATACGAGGATTTGAGTGACGGAATGGACTTCCTTTGTCTTCTAACAATGTAAGTTACTTAATAATGAAATAGGAAAGTTTTTGGAATCAAAAAATTGTTTGGTAGAGATTAACGACGAAGGAAAACTCGTTTGTACGTTGTATGCTCAATTATAGCCAATTTGGGTGCAATCCAACAATACGAGGATTTGAAGGACCAAATGGAGTTTGTTTGAATTCTAACCGTGTGGGTTACTTAATAATGAAATATGCAAGATTTTGGCCTCAACAAAAATGTTTGGTTGTGCTTAACGAAGAAGGAAAACTCATTCGTACGTTGTTGGATAATTGGAGGCCAATTTGGATGCAATCCGAGAATACGAGGATTTGAGTGACCAAATGGACTTTGTTTTCCTTCTAAGCGTGTGGGTTACTTAATAATGAAATATGCAAGATTTTTCCGACAACAAAATCACTTGGTTGTGCTTAACGAAGAAGGAAAACTCGTTTGTACGTTGTATGCACAATTAGAGGCAATTTTGGTCCAGTACGAGGATTTGAGTAACCAAATGGACTTCGTTTGACTTCGAACCAAGTGGGTTACTTAATAATGATATACGATATATTTTTGACTCAACCAAATTGTTTGGTTTTGCTTAACGAAGAAGGAAAACTCGTTTGTACGTTGTATGCTCAATTGGAGCCAAATTGGGTGCAATCCAAAAATACGAGGATTTTAGTGACCAAATGGACTTCGTTTGACTTATAACCATGTGGGTTGCTTAATAATGACATATGTTAGATGTTAGCCTCAACAAAATTGTTTGCCTGTGCTTAACCAAGAAGGAAAACTTGTTTGTATGTTATATGCTCAAGTCGAGCCGAATTGGGTGCAATCCGAGAATAAGAGGATTTGAAGGACGAAATAGAATTTGTTTCCATTCTAGACACGTGGGTTACTTTATAATGACATATGCAATATTATGGACTCGAAAAACAAGTTCGGTTATGCTTAATGAAAAAGGAAAACTCGTTCGTACGTTGTAGGCTAATTGGAGGCCAGTTTGGGTGCAATTCGAGAATACGAAGATTTGAGTGACTAAATTGACTTTATTTGTCTTTTTAGAGTGTGGGTTACTTAATAATTACATATGGAATATTATGGGAACAACAAAATTGTTTGATTGTGCTTAACGAAGATGGAAAACTCGTTTTTACGTTGTATGCTCAATTGGAGCCAATTTGGGTGCAATCCAATAATAAGTGAATTTCAGTGACCAAATGGATTTTGTGTGAATTCTAACCGAATGGGTTATTTAATAATGACATATTCAATGATTTAACCTCAAAAAAATTGATTGGACTCAACAAATTGTTTGGTAGGGTTTAACGAAGAAGGAAAACTCGTTTGTACGTTGTATGCTCAATTGGAGCCAATTTGGGTGCAATTCGAGAATACGAGGACTTGAAGGACCAAATGGACTTAGTTTGAATTTTAACAGCGTGGGTTACTTAATAATGACATATGCAATGATTTGGCCTCAAAAAAATAGATTGGCGGTGCGTAACGAAGAAGGAAACTCGTTTGTACGTTGTATGCTCAATTGGAGCCAATTTGGGTGCAATCCGAAAATACGAGGATTTGAGTAACCAAATGGACTTCGTTTGACTTCTAACCATGTGTGGGTTGCTTAATAATGACATACGTTAGATGTTAGCCTCAACAAAATTGTTTGGTTGTGCTTAACGAAGAAGGAAAAATCGTTTGTACGTTGTATGTTCAATTCTAGCCGAATTGGGTGCAATCCGAGAATACGAGGATTTGAGTGACGGAATGGACTTCCTTTGTCTTCTAACAATGTAAGTTACTTGATAATGAAATAGGAAAGTTTTTGGAATCAAAAAATTGTTTGGTAGAGATTAACGACGAAGGAAAACTCGTTTGTACGTTGTATGCTCAATTATAGCCAATTTGGGTGCAATCCAACAATACGAGGATTTGAAGGACCAAATGGAGTTTGTTTGAATTCTAACCGTGTGGGTTACTTAATAATGAAATATGCAAGATTTTGGCCTCAACAAAAATGTTTGGTTGTGCTTAACGAAGAAGGAAAACTCATTCGTACGTTGTTGGATAATTGGAGGCCAATTTGGATGCAATCCGAGAATACGAGGATTTGAGTGACCAAATGGACTTTGTTTTCCTTCTAAGCGTGTGGGTTACTTAATAATGAAATATGCAAGATTTTTCCGACAACAAAATCACTTGGTTGTGCTTAACGAAGAAGGAAAACTCGTTTGTACGTTGTATGCACAATTAGAGGCAATTTTGGTCCAGTACGAGGATTTGAGTAACCAAATGGACTTCGTTTGACTTCGAACCAAGTGGGTTACTTAATAATGATATACGATATATTTTTGACTCAACCAAATTGTTTGGTTTTGCTTAACGAAGAAGGAAAACTCGTTTGTACGTTGTATGCTCAATTGGAGCCAAATTGGGTGCAATCCAAAAATACGAGGATTTTAGTGACCAAATGGACTTCGTTTGACTTATAACCATGTGGGTTGCTTAATAATGACATATGTTAGATGTTAGCCTCAACAAAATTGTTTGCCTGTGCTTAACCAAGAAGGAAAACTTGTTTGTATGTTATATGCTCAAGTCGAGCCGAATTGGGTGCAATCCGAGAATAAGAGGATTTGAAGGACGAAATAGAATTTGTTTCCATTCTAGACACGTGGGTTACTTTATAATGACATATGCAATATTATGGACTCGAAAAACAAGTTCGGTTATGCTTAATGAAAAAGGAAAACTCGTTCGTACGTTGTAGGCTAATTGGAGGCCAGTTTGGGTGCAATTCGAGAATACGAAGATTTGAGTGACTAAATTGACTTTATTTGTCTTTTTAGAGTGTGGGTTACTTAATAATTACATATGGAATATTATGGGAACAACAAAATTGTTTGATTGTGCTTAACGAAGATGGAAAACTCGTTTTTACGTTGTATGCTCAATTGGAGCCAATTTGGGTGCAATCCAATAATAAGTGAATTTCAGTGACCAAATGGATTTTGTGTGAATTCTAACCGAATGGGTTATTTAATAATGACATATTCAATGATTTAACCTCAAAAAAATTGATTGGACTCAACAAATTGTTTGGTAGGGTTTAACGAAGAAGGAAAACTCGTTTGTACGTTGTATGCTCAATTGGAGCCAATTTGGGTGCAATCCGAAAATACGAGGATTTGAGTAACCAAATGGACTTCGTTTGACTTCTAACCATGTGTGGGTTGCTTAATAATGACATACGTTAGATGTTAGCCTCAACAAAATTGTTTGGTTGTGCTTAACGAAGAAGGAAAAATCGTTTGTACGTTGTATGTTCAATTCTAGCCGAATTGGGTGCAATCCGAGAATACGAGGATTTGAGTGACGGAATGGACTTCCTTTGTCTTCTAACAATGTAAGTTACTTGATAATGAAATAGGAAAGTTTTTGGAATCAAAAAATTGTTTGGTAGAGATTAACGACGAAGGAAAACTCGTTTGTACGTTGTATGCTCAATTATAGCCAATTTGGGTGCAATCCAACAATACGAGGATTTGAAGGACCAAATGGAGTTTGTTTGAATTCTAACCGTGTGGGTTACTTAATAATGAAATATGCAAGATTTTGGCCTCAACAAAAATGTTTGGTTGTGCTTAACGAAGAAGGAAAACTCATTCGTACGTTGTTGGATAATTGGAGGCCAATTTGGATGCAATCCGAGAATACGAGGATTTGAGTGACCAAATGGACTTTGTTTTCCTTCTAAGCGTGTGGGTTACTTAATAATGAAATATGCAAGATTTTTCCGACAACAAAATCACTTGGTTGTGCTTAACGAAGAAGGAAAACTCGTTTGTACGTTGTATGCACAATTAGAGGCAATTTTGGTCCAGTACGAGGATTTGAGTAACCAAATGGACTTCGTTTGACTTCGAACCAAGTGGGTTACTTAATAATGATATACGATATATTTTTGACTCAACCAAATTGTTTGGTTTTGCTTAACGAAGAAGGAAAACTCGTTTGTACGTTGTATGCTCAATTGGAGCCAAATTGGGTGCAATCCAAAAATACGAGGATTTTAGTGACCAAATGGACTTCGTTTGACTTATAACCATGTGGGTTGCTTAATAATGACATATGTTAGATGTTAGCCTCAACAAAATTGTTTGCCTGTGCTTAACCAAGAAGGAAAACTTGTTTGTATGTTATATGCTCAAGTCGAGCCGAATTGGGTGCAATCCGAGAATAAGAGGATTTGAAGGACGAAATAGAATTTGTTTCCATTCTAGACACGTGGGTTACTTTATAATGACATATGCAATATTATGGACTCAAAAACAAGTTCGGTTATGCTTAATGAAAAAGGAAAACTCGTTCGTACGTTGTAGGCTAATTGGAGGCCAGTTTGGGTGCAATTCGAGAATACGAAGATTTGAGTGACTAAATTGACTTTATTTGTCTTTTTAGAGTGTGGGTTACTTAATAATTACATATGGAATATTATGGGAACAACAAAATTGTTTGATTGTGCTTAACGAAGATGGAAAACTCGTTTTTACGTTGTATGCTCAATTGGAGCCAATTTGGGTGCAATCCAATAATAAGTGAATTTCAGTGACCAAATGGATTTTGTGTGAATTCTAACCGAATGGGTTATTTAATAATGACATATTCAATGATTTAACCTCAAAAAAATTGATTGGACTCAACAAATTGTTTGGTAGGGTTTAACGAAGAAGGAAAACTCGTTTGTACGTTGTATGCTCAATTGGAGCCAATTTGGGTGCAATTCGAGAATACGAGGACTTGAAGGACCAAATGGACTTAGTTTGAATTTTAACAGCGTGGGTTACTTAATAATGACATATGCAATGATTTGGCCTCAAAAAAATAGATTGGCGGTGCGTAACGAAGAAGGAAACTCGTTTGTACGTTGTATGCTCAATTGGAGCCAATTTGGGTGCAATCCGAAAATACGAGGATTTGAGTAACCAAATGGACTTCGTTTGACTTCTAACCATGTGTGGGTTGCTTAATAATGACATACGTTAGATGTTAGCCTCAACAAAATTGTTTGGTTGTGCTTAACGAAGAAGGAAAAATCGTTTGTACGTTGTATGTTCAATTCTAGCCGAATTGGGTGCAATCCGAGAATACGAGGATTTGAGTGACGGAATGGACTTCCTTTGTCTTCTAACAATGTAAGTTACTTAATAATGAAATAGGAAAGTTTTTGGAATCAAAAAATTGTTTGGTAGAGATTAACGACGAAGGAAAACTCGTTTGTACGTTGTATGCTCAATTATAGCCAATTTGGGTGCAATCCAACAATACGAGGATTTGAAGGACCAAATGGAGTTTGTTTGAATTCTAACCGTGTGGGTTACTTAATAATGAAATATGCAAGATTTTGGCCTCAACAAAAATGTTTGGTTGTGCTTAACGAAGAAGGAAAACTCATTCGTACGTTGTTGGATAATTGGAGGCCAATTTGGATGCAATCCGAGAATACGAGGATTTGAGTGACCAAATGGACTTTGTTTCCTTCTAAGCGTGTGGGTTACTTAATAATGAAATATGCAAGATTTTTCCGACAACAAAATCACTTGGTTGTGCTTAACGAAGAAGGAAAACTCGTTTGTACGTTGTATGCACAATTAGAGGCAATTTTGGTCCAGTACGAGGATTTGAGTAACCAAATGGACTTCGTTTGACTTCGAACCAAGTGGGTTACTTAATAATGATATACGATATATTTTTGACTCAACCAAATTGTTTGGTTTTGCTTAACGAAGAAGGAAAACTCGTTTGTACGTTGTATGCTCAATTGGAGCCAAATTGGGTGCAATCCAAAAATACGAGGATTTTAGTGACCAAATGGACTTCGTTTGACTTATAACCATGTGGGTTGCTTAATAATGACATATGTTAGATGTTAGCCTCAACAAAATTGTTTGCCTGTGCTTAACCAAGAAGGAAAACTTGTTTGTATGTTATATGCTCAAGTCGAGCCGAATTGGGTGCAATCCGAGAATAAGAGGATTTGAAGGACGAAATAGAATTTGTTTCCATTCTAGACACGTGGGTTACTTTATAATGACATATGCAATATTATGGACTCAACAAACAAGTTCGGTTATGCTTAATGAAAAAGGAAAACTCGTTCGTACGTTGTAGGCTAATTGGAGGCCAGTTTGGGTGCAATTCGAGAATACGAAGATTTGAGTGACTAAATTGACTTTATTTGTCTTTTTAGAGTGTGGGTTACTTAATAATTACATATGGAATATTATGGGAACAACAAAATTGTTTGATTGTGCTTAACGAAGATGGAAAACTCGTTTTTACGTTGTATGCTCAATTGGAGCCAATTTGGGTGCAATCCAATAATAAGTGAATTTCAGTGACCAAATGGATTTTGTGTGAATTCTAACCGAATGGGTTATTTAATAATGACATATTCAATGATTTAACCTCAAAAAAATTGATTGGACTCAACAAATTGTTTGGTAGGGTTTAACGAAGAAGGAAAACTCGTTTGTACGTTGTATGCTCAATTGGAGCCAATTTGGGTGCAATTCGAGAATACGAGGACTTGAAGGACCAAATGGACTTAGTTTGAATTTTAACAGCGTGGGTTACTTAATAATGACATATGCAATGATTTGGCCTCAAAAAATAGATTGGCGGTGCGTAACGAAGAAGGAAACTCGTTTGTACGTTGTATGCTCAATTGGACCAAATTTGGGTGCAATCCGAAAATACGAGGATTTGAGTAACCAAATGGACTTCGTTTGACTTCTAACCATGTGTGGGTTGCTTAATAATGACATACGTTAGATGTTAGCCTCAACAAAATTGTTTGGTTGTGCTTAACGAAGAAGGAAAAATCGTTTGTACGTTGTATGTTCAATTCTAGCCGAATTGGGTGCAATCCGAGAATACGAGGATTTGAGTGACGGAATGGACTTCCTTTGTCTTCTAACAATGTAAGTTACTTAATAATGAAATAGGAAAGTTTTTGGAATCAAAAAATTGTTTGGTAGAGATTAACGACGAAGGAAAACTCGTTTGTACGTTGTATGCTCAATTATAGCCAATTTGGGTGCAATCCAACAATACGAGGATTTGAAGGACCAAATGGAGTTTGTTTGAATTCTAACCGTGTGGGTTACTTAATAATGAAATATGCAAGATTTTGGCCTCAACAAAAATGTTTGGTTGTGCTTAACGAAGAAGGAAAACTCATTCGTACGTTGTTGGATAATTGGAGGCCAATTTGGATGCAATCCGAGAATACGAGGATTTGAGTGACCAAATGGACTTTGTTTTCCTTCTAAGCGTGTGGGTTACTTAATAATGAAATATGCAAGATTTTTCCGACAACAAAATCACTTGGTTGTGCTTAACGAAGAAGGAAAACTCGTTTGTACGTTGTATGCACAATTAGAGGCAATTTTGGTCCAGTACGAGGATTTGAGTAACCAAATGGACTTCGTTTGACTTCGAACCAAGTGGGTTACTTAATAATGATATACGATATATTTTTGACTCAACCAAATTGTTTGGTTTTGCTTAACGAAGAAGGAAAACTCGTTTGTACGTTGTATGCTCAATTGGAGCCAAATTGGGTGCAATCCAAAAATACGAGGATTTTAGTGACCAAATGGACTTCGTTTGACTTATAACCATGTGGGTTGCTTAATAATGACATATGTTAGATGTTAGCCTCAACAAAATTGTTTGCCTGTGCTTAACCAAGAAGGAAAACTTGTTTGTATGTTATATGCTCAAGTCGAGCCGAATTGGGTGCAATCCGAGAATAAGAGGATTTGAAGGACGAAATAGAATTTGTTTCCATTCTAGACACGTGGGTTACTTTATAATGACATATGCAATATTATGGACTCAACAAACAAGTTCGGTTATGCTTAATGAAAAAGGAAAACTCGTTCGTACGTTGTAGGCTAATTGGAGGCCAGTTTGGGTGCAATTCGAGAATACGAAGATTTGAGTGACTAAATTGACTTTATTTGTCTTTTTAGAGTGTGGGTTACTTAATAATTACATATGGAATATTATGGGAACAACAAAATTGTTTGATTGTGCTTAACGAAGATGGAAAACTCGTTTTTACGTTGTATGCTCAATTGGAGCCAATTTGGGTGCAATCCAATAATAAGTGAATTTCAGTGACCAAATGGATTTTGTGTGAATTCTAACCGAATGGGTTATTTAATAATGACATATTCAATGATTTAACCTCAAAAAAATTGATTGGACTCAACAAATTGTTTGGTAGGGTTTAACGAAGAAGGAAAACTCGTTTGTACGTTGTATGCTCAATTGGAGCCAATTTGGGTGCAATTCGAGAATACGAGGACTTGAAGGACCAAATGGACTTAGTTTGAATTTTAACAGCGTGGGTTACTTAATAATGACATATGCAATGATTTGGCCTCAAAAAAATAGATTGGCGGTGCGTAACGAAGAAGGAAACTCGTTTGTACGTTGTATGCTCAATTGGAGCCAATTTGGGTGCAATCCGAAAATACGAGGATTTGAGTAACCAAATGGACTTCGTTGACTTCTAACCATGTGTGGGTTGCTAAATGACATACGTTAGATGTTAGCCTCAACAAAATTGTTTGGTTGTGCTTAACGAAGAAGGAAAAATCGTTTGTACGTTGTATGTTCAATTCTAGCCGAATTGGGTGCAATCCGAGAATACGAGGATTTGAGTGACGGAATGGACTTCCTTTGTCTTCTAACAATGTAAGTTACTTAATAATGAAATAGGAAAGTTTTTGGAATCAAAAAATTGTTTGGTAGAGATTAACGACGAAGGAAAACTCGTTTGTACGTTGTATGCTCAATTATAGCCAATTTGGGTGCAATCCAACAATACGAGGATTTGAAGGACCAAATGGAGTTTGTTTGAATTCTAACCGTGTGGGTTACTTAATAATGAAATATGCAAGATTTTGGCCTCAACAAAATGTTTGGTTGTGCTTAACGAAGAAGGAAAACTCATTCGTACGTTGTTGGATAATTGGAGGCCAATTTGGATGCAATCCGAGAATACGAGGATTTGAGTGACCAAATGGACTTTGTTTTCCTTCTAAGCGTGTGGGTTACTTAATAATGAAATATGCAAGATTTTTCCGACAACAAAATCACTTGGTTGTGCTTAACGAAGAAGGAAAACTCGTTTGTACGTTGTATGCACAATTAGAGGCAATTTTGGTCCAGTACGAGGATTTGAGTAACCAAATGGACTTCGTTTGACTTCGAACCAAGTGGGTTACTTAATAATGATATACGATATATTTTTGACTCAACCAAATTGTTTGGTTTTGCTTAACGAAGAAGGAAAACTCGTTTGTACGTTGTATGCTCAATTGGAGCCAAATTGGGTGCAATCCAAAAATACGAGGATTTTAGTGACCAAATGGACTTCGTTTGACTTATAACCATGTGGGTTGCTTAATAATGACATATGTTAGATGTTAGCCTCAACAAAATTGTTTGCCTGTGCTTAACCAAGAAGGAAAACTTGTTTGTATGTTATATGCTCAAGTCGAGCCGAATTGGGTGCAATCCGAGAATAAGAGGATTTGAAGGACGAAATAGAATTTGTTTCCATTCTAGACACGTGGGTTACTTTATAATGACATATGCAATATTATGGACTCAACAAACAAGTTCGGTTATGCTTAATGAAAAAGGAAAACTCGTTCGTACGTTGTAGGCTAATTGGAGGCCAGTTTGGGTGCAATTCGAGAATACGAAGATTTGAGTGACTAAATTGACTTTATTTGTCTTTTTAGAGTGTGGGTTACTTAATAATTACATATGGAATATTATGGGAACAACAAAATTGTTTGATTGTTGCTTAACGAAGATGGAAAACTCGTTTTTACGTTGTATGCTCAATTGGAGCCAATTTGGGTGCAATCCAATAATAAGTGAATTTCAGTGACCAAATGGATTTTGTGTGAATTCTAACCGAATGGGTTATTTAATAATGACATATTCAATGATTTAACCTCAAAAAATTGATTGGACTCAACAAATTGTTTGGTAGGGTTTAACGAAGAAGGAAAACTCGTTTGTACGTTGTATGCTCAATTGGAGCCAATTTGGGTGCAATTCGAGGAATACGAGGACTTGAAGGACAAATGGACTTAGTTTGAATTTTAACAGCGTGGGTTACTTAATAATGACTATGCAATGATTTGGCCTCAAAAAATAGATTGGCGGTGCGTAACGAAGAACGGAAACTCGTTTGTACGTTGTTATGCTCAATTGGAGCCAATTTGGGTGCAATCCTAGAATACAAGGATTGAGTGACAAAAGCACTTCGTTTAACTTCTAACCATGGTGGGTTGACTTAATAATGAAAATATGCAAGATTTGGCCTCGACAAAAATGTTGGTTGTGCTTAACGAAGAACGGAAACTCATTCGTACGTTGTTGGATATTGGAAGCCAATTTGGATGCAATCCGAGAATACGAGGATTTGAGTGACCAATGGACTTTGTTTTCTTCTAAACTGTGTTACTTAATAATGAAATATGCAAAGATTTTTGGAATCAAAAAAATGTTTGGTTGTGCTTAACGAAGAAGGAAAACTCGTACGTTGTTGCTAATTATAGCCAATTTGGGTGCAATCCAAATACGAGGATTTGAGTGACCAAATGGACTTTGTTTTCCTTCTAACGTGTGGGTTACTTAATAATGAATATGCAAGATTTTTGACAACAAAATATTTGGTTGTGCTTAACGAAGAAGGAAAACTGTTTGTACGTTGTTATGGAAATTGAGGCCAATTTGGTCCAGAATACGAGGATTTGAGTAACCAAATGGACTTCGTTTGACTTCTAACCAGTGGGTTACTTAATAATGAATACGAATATTTTGACTCAACCAAATTGTTTGGTTTGCTTAACGAAGAAGGAAAACTCGTTTGTACGTTGTATGCTCAATGGAGCCAAATTGGGTCAATCCAAAAATACGAGGATTTGAGTGACCAAATGGACTTCGTTTGACTTATAACCATGTGGGTTAATAATGACATATTTAGATGTTAGATCAACAAATTGTTTGCCTGTGCTTAACGAAGAAGGAAAACTGTTTGTATGTTATATGCTCAAGTCGAGCCGAATTGGGTGCAATCCGAGAATAAGAGGATTTGAAGGACGAAATAGAATTTGTTTCATTCTAGACATGTGGGTTACTTTATAATGACATATGCAATATTATGACTCAACAAACAAGTTCGGTTATTGCTTAATGAAAAAGGAAAACTCGTTCGTACGTTGTAGGCTAATTGGAGGCCAGTTTGGGTGCAATCGAGAATACGAGATTTGAGTGACTAAATTGACTTTATTTGTCTTTTTAGAGTGTGGGTTACTTAATAATTACATATGAATATTATGGGAACAACAAAATTGTTTGATTGTGCTTAACGAAGATGGAAAACTCGTTTTTACGTTGTATGCTCAATTGGAGCCAATTTGGGTGCAATCCAATAAAATGAATTTCAGTGACCAAATGGATTTGTGAATTCTAACCGAAGGGTTATTAATAATGAATATTCAATGATTTAACCTCAAAAAATTGATTGGACTCAACAAATTGTTTGGTAGGGTTAACGAAGAAGGAAACTCGTTTGTACGTTGTATGCTCAATTGGACCAATTTGGGTGCAATTCGAGAATACGAGGACTTGAAGGACCAAATGGACTTAGTTTGAATTTAACAGCGTGGGTTACTTAAAATGACATATGCAATGATTTGGCCTCAAAAAAATAGATGGCGGTGCGTAACGAAGAAGGAAACTCGTTTGTACGTTGTTGCTCAATTGGAGCCAATTTGGGTGCAATCCGAAAATACGAGGATTTGAGTAACCAAATGGACTTCGTTTGAACTTCTAACCATGTGTGGGTTCTTAATAATGACATACGTTAGATGTTAGCCCAACAAAATTGTTTGGTTGTGCTTAACGAAGAAGGAAAATCGTTTGTACGTTGTATGTTCAATTCTAGCCGAATTTGGGTGCAATCCGAGAATACGAGGATTTGACGGAATGGACTTCCTTTGTCTTCTAACAAGTAGTTACTTAATAATGAAATAGGAAAGTTTTTGGAACAAAAAATTGTTTG
>QNQO01004344.1:25000-28535 GCA_003290165.1 Berberis thunbergii | reverse complement strand
ATCGAGACAATTGGATGAATCCCGTGAAACCATTTCATAGAAGTTCATTGATATCTTCTTTTTTAAAAGCAAATCGACTTCGATTCTTGAATAATCCACATCACTTCTGGTTCTATTGTAACAAAAGATTCCCTTTTTATGTAGAAAAGGCCCGTATCAATAATTATGATCTTACGTATGGACAATTCCTTAATATCTTGTTCACTGGCAACAAAAAATTTTCTTTGTGCGTCGGTAAAAAAAAACATGTTTTTTCGGAGAGAGATGCTATTTCAACGATCGAGTCACGGGTATCTAACATATTCATACCTAACGATTTTCCAATTCTATCCGCTCGATTCGTTCGTAGAGCTCTTTACGCAATCGCAGACATTTCTGGAACACCTCTAACAGAGGACAAATAGTCAATTTAGAAAGAACTTATTGTCAACCTCTTTTCAGATATGAATCCGTCTGATTCAGAAGGGAAGAACTTGCATCAGTATCTCAATCTCATTTCAATTCAAACATGGGTTTTGATTCACATTTCCATGTTCTGATAAATATTTACGAGCCAAAAAGAGGAAAAACAGAGTCTTTGTCTAAAGAAATGCGTTGAGAAACGGCAGATGGATAGAATCTTTCTACGAGCAAATCTCTCAAAAAAATGGAAGCTGTTCCAAACATATTGCCATGGTTCTTTACTTCGACAGGGGTACAAATATCTAACTTCGATAGGGTACCAATATTACATCTAAATTTCATCCTTTTAGATACTTTTTTAGACCTATTGCCGATACCGATACGAAGTAGCAGTCAAAAAGTTGTATCCATTTTTCACGATATTATGGATATATCACGGCGAATTCCTCGGAAAATATGGTGGGCGATTCTTCCACAACGGAATCGGATAAGTCAGATTTCGAGGAAGTGTTTACATAGTCTTCTTCTGTCCGAAGAAATGATTTCATCGAAATAATGAGTCACCCCTTTCATTCTGGGTGACATCTGGGGATCACCAAATGCTCGGGGAGTCTCTTTCCTATTCAATCCTTTTCCTTGCTTCTTGTTGCTGGATAATCTCGTTCGTACACAGTCGTTCTCGTTTGGTTTCCCCACCGACGGCCTCTAGTGAGTTACAGGACAGAGTTCGTAAAAGAATCAAATCTTTGATGATTCCATTCCATACATGATCTGAGTTAACGAAAACTTCTGGATGGGGTATCCTCCCATCTAACATGAATTCTTGTCTGGTTTAAAGAATCTCTTTCTAGGTCTGCTCTGAAACAATTAGGATATTTTCTAGAAGAACATACTGGGGTTCTGTTTTGGCAGCAAGAAGAATATTTTGAATATCAATCTCATCGATATCATCGATTTCCTAAGTCTTATACCAAATCCCATCAATCGAATAACTTTTTCGAGAAATACGAGACATCTAAGTCGTACAAGTAAAGAGATCTATTCATTGATAAGAAAAAGAAAAAACGTGAACGGTGCTTGGATTGATGATAAAATCGAATCCTGGTTCGCGAACAGTGATTCGATTGATGATGAAGAAAGAGAATTCTTGGTTCAGTTCTCCACCTTAACGAAGGAAGAAAGGATTGATAAAATTCTATTGAGTCTGACTCATAGTGATCATTTCTCAAAGAATGACTCTGGTTATCAAATGATTGAACAACCGGGATCCGTTTACTTACGATACTTAGTTGACATTCATAAAAAGCGGTCTAATGAATTATGAGTTCAATAGATCCTGTTTAGCAGAAAGGCGGATATTCCTTGCTCATTATCAGACAATCACTTATTCACATTCACAAACCTCGTGTGGGGCTAATAGTTTTAATTTCCCATCTCATGGAAAACCCTTTTCGCTCCGATTAGCCCTATCCCCCTCTAGGGGTATTTTAGTGATAGGTTCTATAGGAACTGGACGATCCTATTTGGTCAAATACCTAGCGACAAACTCCTACGTTCCTTTCATTACGGTATTTACGAACAAGTTCCTGGATGACAAGCCTCAAGGTTATTTTTATGAAGAGAGCTATTTTGAAGATGATGATGACGATTTTTATGATAGTAACGACGATGACCTTGACCTTGATATTGATATTGATATTGAAAAGGAGCTGCTAACTTTGACGAGTGAGATAACTATAGATAGGGAAATGACGCCGAAAATAGACCTATTTGATATCACCCTTCAACTCGAATTAGCAAAATCAATGTCTCCTTGCATAATATGGATTCCAAACATTCATGATCTGTCTGTGAATGAGTCAAATTACTTATCCCTCGGTCTATTAGTGAACCATCTCTCCGGGGATTGTGAGGATTGTGAAAGCTCCTCCACTAGAAATATTCTAGTTATTGCTTCGACTCATATTCCCAAAAAAGTGGATCCCGCTCTAATAGCTCCGAATAAATTAAATACATGCATTAAGGTACGAAGGCTTCTTATTCCACAACAACGAAAGCACTTTTTCACTCTTTCATATACTAAGGGATTTCACTTGGAAAAGAAAATGTTCCATACTAATGGATTCGGGTCCATAACCATGGTTTCCAGTGCACGAGATCTTGTAGCACTTACCAACGAGGCCCTATCAATTAGTATTACACAGAAGAAATCCATTATAGACAGTAATACAATTCGATCCGCTCTTCATAGACAAACTTGGGATTTGCGATCCAAGGTAAGATCGGTTCAGGATCATGGGATCCTTTTCTATCAGATAGGAAGGGCTGTTGCACAAAATGTACTTCTAAGTAATGGCCCCATAGATCCAATATCTATCTATATGAAGAAGAAATCATGTATGGAAGGGGATTCTTATTTGTCCAAATGGTACTTCGAGCTTGGAACGAGCATGAAGAAATTAACGATACTTCTTTATCTTTTGAGTTGTTCTGCCGGATCGGTCGCTCAAGATCTTTGGTCTCCACCCGGACCCGATGAAAAAAATTGGGTCACTTCTTATGGATTCCTTGAGAATGATTCTGATCTAGTTCATGGCCTATTAGAAGTAGAAGGCGCTCTGGGGGGATTCTCACGGACAGAAAAAGATTGCAGTCAGTTTGATAATGATCGAGTGACCCTGCTTCTTCGGTCCGAACCAAGGAATCCTTAGATATGATGCAAAATGGATCTTGTTCTATCGTTGATCAGAGATTTCTATATGAAAATGAAGAATACGAATCGGAGTTTGAAGGGGGGGAAGGAGAAGGAGCCCTCGACCCGCAAGAGATAGAGGAGGATTTATTCAATCACATAGTTTGGGCTCCTAGAATGTGGCGCCCTTGGGGCAATCTATTTGATTGTATCGAAAGGCCCAATGAATTGGGATTTCCCTATTGGGCCAGGTCATTTCGGTTTCGGGGCAAGCGGATCATTGATCATGAACATGAGGAGGATGAGCTTCAAGAGAATGATTCGGAGTTCTTGCAGAGTGGAACCATGCAGTACCAGACACGAGATAGATGGTCCAAAGAACAAGGCTTTTTTCGAATAAGCCAATTCATTTGGGACCCTGCGGATCCATTCTTTTTCCTA
>QNQO01004344.1:0-7500 GCA_003290165.1 Berberis thunbergii | reverse complement strand
ACAAAATCAAACTAAATTAATAAGGTCGCGTATGCGCAAAGCTGTTCAGGAGTGGAGTAACTATTGTGAGTTTGAAGAGAACAAGAAACTTTATGAAGAGAACAAGAAAGATTATGATGATGAAGAGAACAAAAAAGATTATGATGATGAAGAGAACAAGAAATAAAATAAAGGGAAGTTCCAATTTTGTTAACTAAAAAAAAAAGGGGGGGGATTGAAGATCGACTGCAGTTACTAATTCATGATCTGGCATGTACAGAATGAAAACTTCAATTTTTTTTTATTTACTATATAGTATATATAGTAAATAAAAAAAATTGATACATAAAATAAATACAAGAAGAGATAAAAAGAATTCGTCCGCGCCCTATATATTTTATCCCCTCTCCTACAAAGAAACTTGTAACACCAACTCCATTAGTAATTCCATCAATTACTTGTCGATCAAAAAAGGAAATTAGTTCAGCTAACCCTCTTATACCCCTAGTTAAGGTTGTTGAATAAAACTGTCAATGTAACCACGATTATATGACCAATTATATATCACATTTATTATTTGTTCCCAGAAACTTCTCTTAGGACCTATTTTTATAATGAATTAATTAAGTCTAATTTTGAAAAGTTGAAAAAACAGGCTTATATAAGAGAGACGCTATAAATATTCCGAAAGACGCGATAGGTTACCGAAAAAATCATATTTGTAAAAAAATCATACCAATCCACAGAATTACTCGAGTTTGAATGTAAAAGATTTATCGACGGAGTTAACCATTTGGATAATACATCAAATATATGCCCCCTTGATCAGGAGCAAAAGAATTCCTATAAATCCGATGAATAAAGTAAATAATACCAATACAAGAAGTGGCAATAGCATAGTATTATCTATTCATGGGGGTACTGGGAAAGCTTTTTATTGGAAAATGAGTAATAAGGGATCGCATTTTTTTTCTTACATTACCATCAATTGCATACGTTTTTTTTGAAAAAAGCAAAGCACTTTCCTTATTATTGATTGATGATAAAACAAAAATTTTTGTTTTATCGCTTTTGACCCTTCTTTGCCCATATAGAGATTGAATAGCCCCAAGCTATTTTGCTTTGCCACTGAATTTTTCAAATGGGCATTTAAATGCCCTTCAAAAGTAAGTAAATATATTCGAAACATATAAAATGCAGTTAATCTGCTGTGAAATAAGCTATTATCGCGAAAATGGGTTGAATACAACCAACTATCATTAAGAATAATTCTTTGGACCAAAAACAAGCAAGAGGTTGGAATACCGGCAAATGGAAAGTGTACCTAATAAAAGGTAGTTTTTGTAATTGGCACCATATTTTGTTAAGCCTCCCATAAGAGCCATATTCCTGACTTTTATCTGGCGAATATCCAATAATGGTTTCCATTGAGTGAATAATAGATCCGGATCCTAAAAATAATATGCTTTTCGAATAGGGCATGCGTAATTAAATGAAATAAAGCAGCTCGATAAGATCCCATACCTAAAAGCTAACATAGTAATAACCCAATTGAGACATTGTAGAATAGGCTAAACTTTTCTTAATATCTTTTTGAGCAAGAGCCAAAGTGGCTCCGAATAGTATTGTTATTATACCTACCAAAGAAATCAAATTCATTACGTAAGGTAGAGTGATAAAAAAGGAAGAAATCGAGCTACACAGAAAAATTCCCGTGCTACCATAGTAGCACGCGTGGATAAGAGCTGAAATAGGAGTAGGGCCCTTCCATAGCATCGGGTAACCATACATGAAGGGGGAATTGTGCCGATTTGCAACTTGCAACCGACGAATAATAGGGAAGCACACAAAGTCAAAAATTCGGAATTGACTCCATCATTTAGCAATCAAGTTATTGGTTATTTCGAACAAATCCCGAAATTCGAAACTACCCGTTATAAAATAAAACCTAGGATTCCTAATAACTAGACCAAAATCCCCTACACGATTAGTTACAAAGGCTTTTTGGCAAGCATTTGCCGCAATTGGTCGTGTGAACCCAAACCCTATTAATAAATAGGAACACATTCCAACCAATTCCCAAAAAATATAAATTTGTATCAAATTAGAACTAGTAACTAATCCAACATGGAAGCATTGGAAAAACTCATATAAGCAAAAAATCTCAAATAGCCTTGATCATGAGACATATAATTGTCACTATAAATAAGAACCATTATTCCAAACAGTAGTAATTAATATTAAATAATGGACGTAGTGGATCGATCAAGTAACCAAATTCTAAAGAAAAATCACTTATGGATAGTCCAGGACCATACGTATTGATATATAAAACTGCATTCATTTGTTGAAATAGACAGATCGGCTGAAAAAATCATAATGAATACTTAGTAATAAAATACTAGGAAAGGCCCATATACGACGAAGACTTTTGCTGCTGTAGGGACAACGAGAAGTCCGATTCCTATTGCTATAGGAACTGGAAGTGGAACCAAGGTATGATCCATGCATATTGAGATTATATGCCATAAGAAAAATTTTTTTTTTTTTTTTTTTTTTAATTGTTTCCAATTCCACGCAGTTTTTCTCTCTTTCGGAAAGAGAAAGTAATAAAAAAAACCAAGATATCAAAGAGTTCAAATATAATTTTAAATTGTAATCATTATGATTTTTTATTCTTTCAAAAAAGAAATATTTCAAACTATTCAAATCAAGAAGTTACTATTGGTCAAATGATAAGATAAAGTCATTGGAAAAATTACTAGTTAGTGAATTAACTAAGATATTTCGAAAAATAGAAAATATAAGATTATAAACCATTCCATTATTACGATTACGAAAAATTTATATCTCTAAAAATATCTATAGAATAGGGAAAAATAATTATATCAAAAAGGAAAATTAAAGTATTTGATTCTAGTAATGAATCATAATATCCGCCAAGAACTTAACCAGATAAACATAAAATTATTATTTTAATAAAATTATCCGGAATCATTAACTAATTCGTTGTGGAACTCATTGAGTTGCTTACGCTCCTTCCAACCAATCAAAGAAATTTTGTTTATGGGAACTCTAGGAGATCTGTCATTTTGTTATCCTTGACCTCAGTTCTAATATAACTGAAATAAGAAAGTACGAAAAATGTTCTTTATTTTGAAGTCAGGTATCTCTTAACCAATTAACTACTAACTCATTCTAATTTTAGAATTTTTTTTTAGGTATACTTTCTTAATCAATTAGAATTACTAGAAATCAATTTTAAATTACAATAGATTTTGTAAAAAGTAGGTAAGGGTTCTGAAACTTTTCGATTAATTTTTTAAAATTAAATGTAACACGACGAGAATATCCGGAGATTTGAAATTAAAACCTTTTTGATTCTTTTATTATTATTTTATTATTAAAAAAAGCAATTCAATTTTTATAGCAGTAGAACCCGCTGAAACAGATCCGAATAAAGAGCCATAATATAATTTATATTTCGAATTTTGAACAATAGATGTCTTTCACATTTAACTATAATAAAGAGTAACCTCTTCATTTTTGAATGGCAGTTCCAAAGAAACGTACTTCTCTGTCAAAAAAGCGTATTCGTAAAAACATTTGGAAAAAAAAAGCGTATTGGGCGGCGGTAAAAGCATTTTCATTAGCAAAATCTATTTCTACCGGGAAGTCAAAAAGTTTTTTTTGCGCGACAAACAAGTAATAAAGTTTTAGAATAATCTAAATTGATATGAGTCGATGAATTAGCTAATTGAATTTAACAATTTAGTAAGAGGAATCTTACTCATTAACTAATATTCTTATTTTGAACTGATCAATAGAAAATTTTATTTGATTTTGTGATATGTAGAATCCAAATTTTTCTGTCTAGTGGAAAGTTACTATAAAAAAATTTTGAAGTCCAAGATACGGGGGTTTTATCTCTATGTAGGTTTTTGCAGGATGGGGATTATAATCTTCCCCATCAATTTTCAAAAAAAAAAAAAAAATTGGAGTTCTCCGCTAGGATTGAGAACAGACCTTTTCAGTTCCAATTGTTAAATTGCCAGAAGCAGCTTAACACTTAAACTGCACGAAAACCATGACATTGTTAAAACAAAACTATCACCAATTCCATAACTAAAGATTCTTCAAACGTTCAAATCTAACTTGCTTTTTTACTTTTTCAACGAATATTGCATTGAATTGGCTCTTTCAATCTCGGACGATCTGAATGTGGATGACTATTATAATGTCGAATCACGCCGCTATGGTGAAATCGGTAAGACACGCTTGCTCTTAGGAAGCAGTGGCTAAGAGCATTCTCGGTTCGACGTTCCGAGTTGGCGGCATCCTTCGAAAAGAATAGAAATAAATCCTATAATTATTTCAATTCCAAATTTACATTCTATCGTTAAAAGACTTTTTTGGTTAGGAATTCTTTTTATGATATTTTTGAACTTTAGAACATATATTAACTACATCGTCTTTTCGATTATTTCTATTTTAATTACAATTTATTTGGTGACCTTATTAGTCCATGAAATGGTAGGATTGTTTAATTCGTCAGAAAAAGGACTGATAGTTACCCTTTTCTGTATAACAGGAATTTTAGCTATTCGTTGGGTTTATTCTGGGCATTTCCCTTTAAGTAATTTATTTGAATCATTAATGTTCCTTTCATGGAGTTTTTCCATTATTCATATGGTTCCCTATTTTACGAACCAAAAAAATAATTTAAGTGCAATAACCGCACCAAGTGCTATTTTTACCCAAGGCTTTGCTACTTCAGGTCTTTTAACTGAAATGCATCAATCCACAAAATTAGTACCCGCTCTCCAATCACAGTGGTTAATGATGCACGTAAGTATGATGGTATTGAGCTACGCAGCCCTTCTATGTGGCTCATTATTATCAATAGCTCTTATAGTAATTACATTTCGAAAAAATGTAAAAATATTTGGTAAAAACAAAAATATCTTAATTAGTCCATTTTCCTTTGGCGTGATTCAATATGTGAATGAAATAAACAATGTTTTACGAAAACACTTTTTTATTTCATTTAGAAATTATCATAGGTATCAAATTGATTCAACAATTGGATTGTTGGAGTTGTCGTGTATTAGTCTAGGGTTTATCTTTTTAACCATCGGTATTCTTTCAGGAGCAGTATGGGCTAATGAGGCATGGGGATCATATTGGAATTGGGATCCCAAGGAAACTTGGGCATTTATTACTTGGACTATATTCGCAATTTATATTTACATACTCGATAAAATAAAATTTGCAAGGCGTAAATTCTGCAATTGTAGTTCTATGGGATTTCTTATAAATTTTGGATATGCTATTATTGGGGTAAATCTATTAGGAATAAGGGTTACATAGTTATAGGTTCATTCACACTAACCTCTAATTGAAGAAAAGACCTTACGAATACAATACATAAATAGGAATCTCGTTATAACGAGAGTTCGTAGGAGTTTTTGAGAACCATAAAACATAAAATAGTTATTCACACGGTTTCAAAAACTCCTAATTATCTAATGAAAATAAAAAATTTTATTAGAATTTTCTTATTATCTTATTGTGTTTATGTTTTTTTATTAAATTTATTTTGCATTTTTTATTTTATTGTATGTATTATTGATGAAAACTATCTATAAAAATAATTAGATAAAATAGCTTCTACCTTGTCAACTGATAGTGCAAAAACAAAATCCGGATAAATACCAATACCTATTACGGGTAGAAGGATACAGATCGAAACAAATAATTCTCGTGGTCCAGAATCTAATAAATTTGATATTGGAACATTAAATTGCTTGTATCCATAGAAAATCTGGCGTAACATCGATAATAAATAAATAGGAGTTAATATCATTCCAATTGCCGTTACAAACGTAATTAATATTTTTGGCATTAAAAAGAATTTTTGACTAGTTATTATACTAAAAAATATTATCAATTCCGCAACAAAACCGCTCATTCCCGGCAATGCAAGAGAGGCCATTGAGAAACTACTGAACAGTGTAAAAATTTTTGGCATCGGGATAGCTATTCCCCCCATTTCGTCGAGATAAACAAGACGTATTCTATCGTAACTCGTTCCTGCTAAGAAAAAAAGTGCAGCACCGATAAATCCATGAGAAATCATTTGCAAAATGGCCCCGTTGAGTCCCGTATCCGTTATGGAACTAATTCCTATAATTGTGAAACCCATATGAGATACGGAAGAATAGGCAATTCTTTTTTTTAAATTACGTTGACCGGGAGATGTTGAAGCTGCATAGATTATTTGAAAAATGCCCATTATGATCAACCAGGGAGAAAATAGAGAATGCGCGTGGGGTAATAATTCCATATTGATCCGAACCAATCCATACGCTCCCATTTTTAATAAGATTCCGGCTAAAAGCATACAGGTACTGTAATGTGCTTCTCCATGGGTATTCGGTAACCATGTATGTAGGGGTATGATCGGCAGTTTGACAGCATAAGCAATAAAAAATCCAAAATAGAATATGATTTCTAATGCTATAGGATAAGATTGATTGGCTGAGGTTTCAAAATTTAATGTTGGTTCATTGGAACCATATAAACCCATACCAGGAACTCCCATTAAGAGAAAAATCGAGCCTCCTGCCGTGTACAAAATAAACTTTGTAGCTGAGTACAAACGTTTCTTCCCTCCCCACATGGCTAGAAGTAGGTAGACAGGAATTAATTCTAACTCCCACATGATGAAAAAAAGTAAAAGATCTCGAGAAGAAAATGATCCTATTTGACCACTGTACATTGCTAACATCAGGAAATGGAACAATCGCGAATCCCGAGTAACTGGCCAAGCCGCTAAAGTAGCTAAAGTAGTAATGAATCCTGTCAGTAAAATGGGTCCTATGGAAAGTCCATCGATTCCGAGTCTCCAGTGAAAATCAAAAAAATTGATCCATTTGAAATCCTGTTCCAATTGGCTTAATGGATCGTCCAATTTAAAATGATAAGAGAATGCATAGGTGGTTAAAAGGAGTTCTAATAAACAAATAGAAATAGTATACCACCTGATTACCTTATTGCCCCTATGGGGCAAAAATAAAATTGAGGAACCCGCCAATATCGGAAAAATAACAATTATTGTTAACCAAGGAAAAGAATTCGTGGTAAAGACAAGATACGCTTTGGCCAGAAAACCCCGTACCTCTAAAATCATTATATATCGTTTTTGAGAGTACGGGGTTTTGTCGGTAAAGAGAAATCAAATGGGTGTAAGTGGAGTTTTTTGCAACGTATCAATAAGTCAATAAGCTAGCCCCATACTGCGGGTTGTCTCATGCCATAAATAAACCCGTACACTCAAGAAATCTGTTGGACAGGCGGATTCACACCTTTTACAACCTACACAGTCCTCTGTTCTTGGGGCCGAAGCAATTTGCTTAGCTTTACATCCGTCCCAGGGTATCATTTCTAATACATCTGTGGGGCAGGCTCGTACACATTGAGTACACCCTATACATGTATCATAAATCTTTACTGAATGTG
>QNQO01004343.1:0-28520 GCA_003290165.1 Berberis thunbergii | reverse complement strand
TCGATAGCATCGAACTAGTCTTGAGCAACGTCCTTCCGAACGTTCCTCCCCATTGTAATCTATTGAATGTGAATGAGAGCTTTTACTGACTATTGTGCATTGTTATATTGTCTACAGATTGATATTGTGCATTCTCAAGTTAATATTTGTGCCCGTCAAAGTAACTACTCATAGGCTTACTAGTGAATTGGATAGCTAGTGCCGCACGGATTACTAGTCCGTGACAGTTGGTATCAGAGCCAGAGCTTGTTGAATGCAAACCAGGATGCAGGAAATAAATGAGCGCCTTAGCGCTATGGAGGAACGACAGGCTAGTCGAATGCATAGACTGGAAAGCAGAATGGACCAGTTGAACACTTTGGGAGAACAGATTAGTCGGTTGGATGGACTCTTTTCACTGGCAGACAGAGTGGATTCGCTAGCTGACGTTGATAACTTAGAGGGGAACAGTCGCAATGGAAGAGTCGCCTCACCCCACAGCTCAGGTGATGAGTGACTTCCAATTACAGTTGGAGGACTTATTTGCAAGGGTTGGCTTGCTCACTAAGGCCACAGGGACGACTGATCACCCTAGGATGAAAGTACCCGAGCCAAAGTCATATGCTGGGGCACGAGATGGGAAGGAGTTAGAGAACTTCTTGTTTGATCTGGAGCAGTATTTTCGCGCGGTGAACCCCGAATCAGAAGAAGCCAAGGTTACCATGGCGACCATGTACTTAGCAGGTGATGCAAACTATGGTGGAGAACCAAATATGCAGATATGGAAGAAGGTCGCATCCTTATTAGAACTTGGGCAGACCTCAAGAAGGAACTCAGAAATCAATTCTTGCCTGAGAACACTGATTTCTTAGCAAGGAGGAAGCTCCACACCATCAAACAGACAGGCAATATTCGAGACTATGTCCGACAATTCTCAACTTGCTTGCTAGATATTCGAGACATGTCTGAGAAGGACAAAGTTTTCTGTTTCATGGAACAAGCTCAGCCGCTTCTACAAGCAGAATTGCAAAGGCAGAAGGTGACAGATATTACAAGTGCTATTGCGGCAGCAGAAAGGTTTGATTATATGCCCATGACTGGATCCACTTCGCTCAATCACTCCACAGCTAGAACTGGCAGTACCAATTCAAGCTCAGGGTCGAATGCTCGCTCACCTCACCAAAACTGGGGAAACTCAAGTCAGAACCGAGGAAACTATAATTCCGGCCGTCCAACCAGAATTGGAGTTCCAACAAAAATTGGAATGCCAGCTCTAGCAACTCAAATTACAACAACAAAGGAAAAACTACTCTGGGCAGTGGAGACCATCTGCCCCTGCCCCATGCATTCTTTGCAATAGCAGAGATCACCCAACAGGCAAATGTCCATCCAAACCAGCTCTACACTCATTAATGTCCTTGCTTCAAGCAGAACCTTCTAACCGACCGCATCGAGCTCGAACCCCACCAACAGTGAGACCTCCCAAATGGGAGCTCTACGCAAGCTCAATGCTGTCAAAGGAGAAATGTATGAGCACCCACACAAGAAGGCTTTACAATACATCGACATCACTATCAATGGGTTCCCTTCCCAAGCATTGTTGGATTCCGGAGCGACAGACAATTTTATTGCCCCAGATGAAGCTAGACGTGTGGGTCTGAACTTAGAAGGAGATGTGGGTAAGTTGAAAGCTGTCAACTCTGAGGCAATCTCTATTAATGGTATGGCTAGAGCTGTGCCACTACAGGTTGGTCCATGGGAAGGAAGATCAAACTTCTTGGCCGTTCCACTTGATGATTTTAAGGTGATTCTTGGCCAAGAATTCTTCCGAGGAGCTGCAGCAGGACCATTACCTTTCATGGACTCCTTGGGGTTTTTCGGACCCAGACTACGCATTGTACCAACCTCAATTCGACCAACAACTCATGATAGAATATTGTCGGCGCTCCAAGTCAAGAGGCTTGGCCAAAGGAGAAGATACATACTTAGCTGTGGCAAAGCTAGAGATGGAAGATGATACTAGCAAAATCCCTGAGGAAGTTGCCCAAGTTATTGCTGATTCAGCGAAGTGATGCCGAATGAATTGCCAAAGAATCTACCTCCCAGAAGGCTCATTGATCACGAAATTGAGTTAGTCCCTGGTGCCAAGCCACCCGCACGTAGTCCATATCGCATGAGCCCTCCAGAGCTGACCGAATTGAGAACACAACTAGATGGCTTGTTGGAGTCGGGATTCATTCGGCCCTCTAAAGCACCTTATGGGGCACCTGTTCTTTTTCAGCGGAAACATGATGGCAGTCTTCGCCTTTGTGTTGATTATAGAGCCTTGAACAAAGTCACTATAAAGAACAAATACCCGCTGCCGCTCATTGCAGACTTATTCGACCAACTTGGATCCGCCAGATACTTCACAAAACTCGACTTGAGATCAGGTTACCATCAGGTCCGCATTGCTGCTGGTGACGAACCCAAAACTGCTTGTTCTACTAGATATGGGTCATATGAGTTCCTAGTAATGCCCTTCGGCTTGACCAATGCTCCAGCTACATTTTGCACCCTTATGAATGGCCTGTTCCGTCACCTTCTGGACAAGTCTGTGGTTGTCTATCTTGACGACATTGTGGTTTATAGTGGGACTATAGAAGAACACCTACATCATTTGCGAGAAGTGTTCCAAATCCTTAGGATAATCATCTCTTTGTCAAGAAGGAAAAGTGCTCATTCGGCCAGACCCAGATCAATTTCTTGGGTCATGTTATTGGCAATGGCAAGATTCGGATGGACATGGAGAAAGTCAAGGCAATCCATGATTGGAACTCTCCTAAGAACGTGTCTCAACTACGTTCTTTCCTTGGACTCGCAAACTATTATCGTCGCTTCATAAGGGACTACTCTAAGAGAGTTGCCCTGACAAATTTGTTGAAACAAGACCGAACATGGGAATGGGATAGGCAGTGTGAAGCTTCATTCCAAGACTTGAAATGGCCGTGATGAAAGATCCAGTATTGGCCTTGCCAGACATCACCAAGCCCTTTGAAGTACAAACAGATGCATCTGATTATGCCTTAGGGGGAGTTTTACTTCAAGATGGTCACCCGGTAGCATATGAGAGTCGAAAGTTGAATGATACAGAGTCTCGTTACTCAGCTCAGGAAAAGGAATTGCTAGCCATTGTACATTGTTTACGGGTGTGGAGACACTACCTCTTGGGATCTCAAGTTCTTGTTAAAACGGATAATGCTGCAGCAAGCCATTTCCTTACTCAGAAGATGCTAACCTCCAAGCAATCTCGATGGCAGGAAAAATTAGCAGAATTTGACTTAGTATTGGAATACAAGCCAGGGCGCACTAACAATGTAGCTGATGCACTCAGTAGAAGGGCAGACCTTGCAGTGCTAACCCATACTGGTCCGAGTCACACCATCTTGGAGAAGATCAAAGTAGGCCTACAGACAGATCCACAAGCGAAGGCGATTACAGAGTTGATCAAGCAGGGCAAAACTCGACGGTTCTGGATAAAAGATGGAGCAATACTCACAACTGGTAATCGCCTCTATGTTCCGAGAACTTCTGGTCTGAGGAAAGAACTTTTGAGAGAATGCCATGACACCCATTGGGCGGGACATCCAGGTTGGAGACGAACACTTGCATTGCTAGAGAGGGGGTACTATTGGCCGCAGATACAGGAGGATGTAATGGCCTATGTTCGAATGCCTTATTTGCCAGCAAGATAAGGTTGAAAGAGATCGACCAGTAGGCTTACTAGAGCCCTGCCTGTTCCAACTCCCTTGGGAAAGTGTTTCCATGGACTTCATTACGGGGTTACCGAAAGTGGAGGATTTCAGAGTATCCTTGTAGTTGTTGACCGATTCTCAAAGTATGTGACTTTGTGCCGACCGGACTGACTTGCACAGCCGAAGATACGGCGCAATTGTTCCTCAAGCATGTAGTGAAGTATTGGGGACTGCCCGAAAACATTGTTAGCGACCGTGATGCTCGCTTCACAGGAAAGTTCTGGAAGGAGTTGTTCAAGCTCTTGGGATCCAAACTTAATATGTACAAGCCAACATCCCCAATCTGACGGACAGACTGAGCGCTTTAACTCTATGCTTGAAGAATACCTTCGTCATTTTGTAAGTGCAAACCAGAAAAATTGGGTGGGACTACTTGATGTTGCACAATTCTGTTTCAACTTACAAAAGAGCTCAGCTACTCACTCCAGCCCCTTTCAGTTAGTCACGGTCAGCAACCATTGACACCACATACAGCTGACCGGATACCAAGGACCCAGCCCAAGAGCTCTTGAATTTGTCAAAGCCTGGCAGAAAAACATTGAAGTTGCTCGAGCCTATCTTGAGAAAGCCTCCCGTCACATGAAGAAATGGGCGACAAGAAACGACGAATCGATCCTTTTGAAGTCGGGGACTTGGTATTGGTGAAGTTAGATATGTTCAACAAGTATAAACGGACAGCTAGAGCACACAACAATCTGTTTCGCAAGTATGAGGGACCGGTACAGATTATTGAGAAAGTAGGCAAAGTCTCCTATCGCGTCAAGTTACCACATTGGCTCCGTTTCACCCATCCTGTCTTCCATGCAAGTAACTTGAAGTCCTACCATGCAGATGCCGCTGATCCCACAAGAAATGTATCTACCCGAGCATTGCCTAAGCATCCTACTAAGCCAGATCGAGAAGTGGAAGAAATCTTAGCTGACCGCCTCATCAACAACACAGGCCCGGATAGAGAGTATTTGGTCAAGTGGCAGGATGAACCTCCTTCAGAGATCAGTTGGGAGCCAGTCGAGCATCTGCTGCCATACCTCTCAAAGCTGGAAGAGTACTTGGAAAAGTTCGCTGGGCGTCAGCGAATTGAGTGTGGGAGAGTGTCAGGACTAGTACGTTGGTCAGGAAATCAAGGTCAGAGGCCTTTCAAGACTTCCTAATGGTCTCAAAACTCAATGTTCCCTTTTGAAAAGTGCCCAAATGCTTAGCATCTATATTATAGGGGGAAGGTTTGAGCTCTTGACTGTGAGGACGTGTTGCCTCCATTGCATAGTCGGGCCAGACTGTACCGCTAGCATTTTTATTGTTTTCTTTGCATTGCTTTTCAACTTCAAACTTGTATTTCCATCGATCGATAGCATCGAACTAGTCTTGAGCAACGTCCTTCCGAACGTTCCTCCCCATTGTAATCTATTGAATGTGAATGAGAGCTTTTACTGACTATTGTGCATTGTTATATTGTCTACAGATTGATATTGTGCATTCTCAAGTTAATATTTGTGCCCGTCAAAGTAACTACTCATAGGCTTACTAGTGAATTGGATAGCTAGTGCCGCACGGATTACTAGTCGTGACAGCAATGATGGAAAAGCAACCCTGCGGTAGTGATAGAGGAGGAGAACTGGTGATGATGAAGAAGGAGGAATTGGCAATGGAGAGGAGTTGTTGTGGAGATAAGGAATTGTTGTGAGGAGGAGGAGGAGTTTATGTGGAGAGAATGAGGAGATATGGAGAGGAGGAGACGAAGGCGGATGAGAAGATGCTTTGAAATTGGATGAGAAGTTTGAACCCCGGTGGGTGGCGAAAAAGACCCAATTTGCTTCTATTTGCACCCAAGCCAGAAAAAAAAAATTGTGGTGTCTGACTATGTGGGCACGTGTCTGACCAAGTCAACTGCCTCGACACGTGTCTAACTCGAATACAAGTTTTTTTTTGGGAGTTCGTGCATCCTTGCTCTGCACCCTTTGAAAGTGATACTTTTAGAGGAACTTATATTTTAGTCTGTAGGATAAATGGTTATAGGTCTCGTCTATCTCAGAGGTGCGCTTCATTTGAAATAGTGCTCAAGTCTTATCAACATTTGCATATAAGGGTGTTAGTAGTTTGTTAAAGCTAATGTCCAACTAATATAGTGACAAATTAATATATTGTTGCCACCATAGTGGTCTCATGTATATTTTGTTGTTAAATGGCGTGGTGAAGAGGGAGAGCGCATCACGTGAAATTTACTCTGAATTTTGGAAGTTTAGATTCTCAAGATCAAACCTCTCTAATTGACCTTGTCAATTCCATCGACTCAAGAAATGTTCATAAAATATCTTTAATTATAGTTGAAGAGCATTTGTTAGAAGGAAACTTGTTGGACACCTTTGTGAACAAAATGGGATGTTAACCCTAAGTTAACACAACCTGCACGTAGGGGTGGGCAAACGGGCGACAATCCGCGGATTCAACTCGAACCGGACCGTTTTTCCTCTAAACGGTCCGGATTTAAATTATATGTTTTAGAAACGGTTCGGATCGGTCCGGATCCGTTATAAACGGTCCGGTCCCGGTTCCTAATTTTCAAAACCGAACGGTCCGGGTTGGACCCGTTTCAACCCGTTTCAAATCAATTTAATTATTTTCCTAAATATGAAACTAAGTATTATATATAGTAAGTTACAGAGTTCTCTTTCAATCTCTCAACCCTAGCGCCAACTAGCAAGCAGCCAAGCAGCCTCCAACTAGCAAAGCGCCAAAGCACAAAGCTCATACCCTCTTCTTCTTTTCTTGCGGGCTCGGCTTGCCTCTTCAAGGATCAAGCAGTTTAGAGAAGCTTGAGCAGAGCACCCGCCTCCCCCTCTCGCACTGAGCAGTGATCAATGAGCAGAGCACCCCCTCCCTCGCACCGCACGCCGCCTCCCCTCTCGCATCCTCCGCTAACGGGCAGAGCAGAGCACCCGCCTCCCCCTCTCGCACTGAGCAGAGCACCCGCCTCCCCCTCTCGCACTGAGCAGTGAGCACTGACAGAGCACCCCCCTCCCTCCACCGCACGCCGCCTCCCCCTCTCGCATCCTCCGCTAACGGCCAACGCCGCAAAAAGAAGTTAAGAAGGTAAGCGATTGTGATCTTCTTCTCCTCAGTCCTCGCTGATTTCTCAATCACATTTTGTTCTGATTTTCTCTCCTCTCTGGTCTTCTTCTCTTCCCCTCTCTTTTTGCAGGCTATGGAAGCAGGGGTTCGTTTGAAAGAGCTTTATGTGCTGGAAATTTACATCCATTTCTGCTGGAAAGAGCTGTTATGTGCTGAAATTTACATCACATTATTCATTTACTGTTATGTGCTGGAAATTTACATCCATTTCTGCATCTCTGAAAGAGCTGTCAGCTTGCTGGGAGTCCTGGACAACCTTGTCAATGGTGGTCATTACTCATTTTAATACGCAGCTCCATGTAAAGTTTATTCACTAAATCAATGGCAGTGGAATACTTTTGTTGGTGCAATCTCCTGTTTCTTTTAGACCATATGTTTGATATAGGGTGCATTGTTGCAAGGTCATTTGTTAGCAAGTCTGTGGTTAGTTGGCAACCTGAAAGTTTTTGTAGTGATTGTTGTACATTGAGTCAGTTTGTAACAGAATTTCATTCATTACAGAGATGGATTGTTGTACATTGAGCTCAACATTTCATTGTAATCTTTACAAAATCATTCAATACAAAGCAATAGCATCAACATTGGAACATTGGAACCGTTTGGAAAAAACTCGCGTCGGTTTGTTGTCTTTAGTCATTTTGAACATTGGAACCGTTTGGAACCGTAGAACCGGACCGTTCCAAACGGTTCGAGTTAGGTTCGTTCCAATGTTCAAAATGAGGGATCCGGACCGGACCGGATCCGTTATTTTTAAACGGTTCGAGTTAGGTTCCTCCAAATTTGGAACCGATCCGGACCGTGCCCACCCCTACCTGCACGCATATCTTGAAGAGGTGCCTTCTTAAAGGCAATATTTTTCTTTTCTTCTATAGCAGTAGTCATATTGTCATTGCATCCTGCTCCACAGTGAATCACGTAGCGTCCATCATAAGGTCTTGTAATATGTGACAACTCAGCAAAATCAAAAAAAAAATTTAGGAGTTTCTAATCCACCCCAGCTTATTTTCGTACCCATTTTTTCTTTGATTCACCCACCAAAACATAATAATATTAGATATTTTAATTATACTCACTATAAGAATAGGAAAATAAGTGGTAACTCCAACCCTTAGCCCAAATTCTTGTTACAAAAATCACTATAACCTTCATCTTATTCCCATTGAGCTGTCCACCGGGCCAATAATCGGCCACCAACATGTTGCTCCTTACCCATATTTCTCTCCAAATCTTCATTTCAAGGCATGAGATAGGAATCCATTTAGCAGAACATGACCTTTGTTTAGATATGATCACATATCATCGAAAGTCAAAATTAGTGGAAACCTTTTTTTGTTGCTTTTGAATTTTACATGTTACCCATATTATAGATTCTTGTTACACATCCACTAACCAACTCATCGGATTCATGGGTGAAGATAGGACATGAGGTCCATTATCTTATTAAAACAAAAAATCAGTGTTCTAAAAAATCGGTCGAGGCGGCCGCTTAGGCGCTAGAAGTGAAAACCGCCCAGATTAATGCTTGGGCGGCTGTCTGGGCGGTTCTGGCGGGTCTGGGCGCCTAGGCGGGTCTAGGCGGTCTGGGAGATTTTTTATTTTTTTTATTTTTTTTATTTTTTTATTTTTTAATAAGGTTGATTGTGTTCTTATTTATTTTTCTTTTCCTATTTTTAGAAATAAACTATTTAATTGTTTTTTAGAAAATCTCTGGAATGGACTTTGATATGATAAAGGTGATGTCTAAATGTAGCGAAGGATGATACTTAATGGAATTTTAAAGGATTCTGCCGGTACCAATTTTACTAATGTAGATTTTATCACAACATAATTGAGATTATTCATGCAAGTTTGAAGAAAAATAAAAGAGTACACAATTCAAATTATATAAAGTACCCATGCATGACCAACTTCAGTCATTTGAGTTTTAATAAATTTTGTTCACGATTGTTAATTTTTCATGTTTTAAATTTGCATAATATATATATATTATGACATTAAATTGGATGTAATTGATAAGGTATTATGCTTAACTTTGTAAATTATTAAAGTTATAATACAAAACCTAAGAGCCGCCTAGGCACCCGCCTAGGCCCCTGGGCGCTAGCACCTGCTCGCCGCCCGCCCAGCGCCTAGCGATTTTTAGAACACTGCAAAAAATACCATCTGAAAATTACAATCTACGTCGTAAAATTAATTATCAACACTCCCATTTAATTGCAAAATGTAATCAACTTCAAAACAATTTGGATGAAGATAAAAATGTTTTGAGGAGCTTTGATAAAATTGGAAAAGTTTAGGTGATGATTTGAACAAAAACGAGGGTAAAGGACATGTGGTAGTGGCAATAATTTAGCATTGGAAGTTGGAAGGGGAAGAAGATGAAGTTGGTTGAAGACTTTTTTATGCGTCCAAATCTTGCTTTCTGGAAATCTGATCTGCAAAACAAAGGTTAAACTGTCAAGGGACCACCTGTTTGGTAGTCAAATGCACTCTGATGCTTAAATCAGTAAATTTGTAGAAGAGAACTTAATTTGGACAGAACTCAGTTAAAACTGCATATTGTTGATAGAATAATTGAATTCATTTCTCATACTTTTTTCTTTACCTTATATAATGAGTGCATTAAACTATATGCATGACTAAGCTCGAATGGTGTAATGAAGGAAGGCGTTTATTATAACGGTTTCTTTCTTCATTGAGATGTGTCCGTTGGGGGAGTAATTACCTTCCATGACTTATCTCCTTCTTAATGGTCTTCCTTTATGATGTTGTGCCACGTGTATGGCCATGATCGGGTGACAATTTGATGTATCATCACTTTTGAAAAGAAAATCGGCTGTAATTTTTTTATGGTTTAGAGGTATTGATAATTTCACTTTTTAATAGTGAGTGTGTTTCAAATATCTAAAATTTTGTTAGAGTTGATTTTTGGGTGGTGAACTAAAAAGAAAACCAAGTAATGGGTAAAGAGAGTATGGGGTAGATCCAGAAACTCCCAATCAATTACTTATAGAGTTCAAAGCCTCTAATACAACATGCTACTTATGGGCACTTGGTGGTTTATTAGATTTTTTTATGCAATTTCAAAAATCTTTGAGCTTAAAATGTATTCTACAATAAAATCGAGTGATTTTTGTGTTTTACTAATACTTAGATGATTACGGTAATTGTGTAAAATCTTTATGAAAATGCATACGAAATATGAACTCTTGGTGAATTTGAAAAAAGGGGGGTTGAGTCTTTTTATTTTAGATAATATTTTTGTTGCTTTTAATTTTGAGAAAACACATACTAACACGTGTCACATAGTTATATTAGTAGAAACATGATATTTGATTTATCCTTATGTTAGATGTATTTCGTGAGACTTTCCAACTCGACTATTCGTGCACTATTAGCCAAGTCAACATGATTTGAAGTTGATTAGTGAGATATTGAACTAGAAAACCTTAGAATAATAGTGGAGACTTAACCCTTGTGAGTTTTGAGTCATTCTTTATTTCTTGAGGGTTATTAATTGCACTCTGATTTTTCTTGAGTCTGCATTATTTCGTTGATGATCTCATTATTCTTGATATTTTTATTGATTGCTTTAAGAATGACATAAAAATTAAATCTTTACACTAGAACTTTTTGCTTTATTTAGTTGAGATGTCCTAGTACTAACTAGAACTTATGAAGTGATATAGGCATTTATTTCTTTAAACCATTTTTTTAGCCTTTTAGCCTACCCAATAATAAATATCCGTTTGCGGCCCTTTGAACCTTTATATAGCCTTCTCTTGTTTATCCCCATTCCCAATACCTACTCCAATCAAGGAGTAATACCTTTATTATTTTATCCTTACCCAATTTTCTGAGAATGTATACGGTGAAATATATTTATGAAATGGGCAAATAGAAAGAGTTGAAAATAGATATTTCATGCGCCCTCAAAGTAAAAGTGTTTGATTGTATAAATGGGGAAAACCATGTAAGAAAAAAAAAACATGTAAAAAAAATAATGAAGAAAAAGTTAATGGTGTTCAACATTGATTTGTTCTTCAATGCCCTATGTGTTTATTCAAGGGTGTAGTCATTCTCAGAAAATTATTGTATCATTTTGTCCATTATTGTTTGCCATAATCCAAGAACCATTACAACCTAATAAAGACTAATTGATCTTAAGTGAAAGTTGGTTTAGCATGGAGATTGAATAGGTAAGAATTATGGTGTTTGATTCAACATTCTCAAAAGTAATCAATATTTCTGTCCATGAGATCATATTCATTTCACTCTTTGAAAAAATTATGTTTCATGATAATTATATGTGATATGTTTGCATTTTTCATAGTATATTCTTTTCCTCACATATAAACTGAGTGCCCAATCTCTGAGTGTTTTATTTCTGAGTGACATGAAAAATTGTAGTCAAAGTGTCCTTTCTAAAGGTTATCTCGTCACATCTTTACCATGAGATGAAGAGTTGTGTTGATAAGGTTCCTCACACACACACTTCAAGTTGAGAATGATTATGAACTTTATATAACCTTTAGATACTATTAAATTATTGTACTCTATTGATATACTATTGTGACATTTTTAGTTTGTTATTTTTCTTGAATTTTAAGCAATTAGAAAATTACTCTGAGGAAAATAAAGGAGAATGCCCATTATGCCCATGTTTTTGCATTATGTTTTTAGAAAATAGATTTTGTTCTATTGAGTCAGTAATGTTGGGGGTAACATTTCTGAAAACCCTCACGAGACTATAACTCGTCCACTAGAGGTAATCTAGGGGTTTAAAGCCTTGTTGCATGTTAATGTAAGTGCAACCGTGATTCCTACGAAAATGAGTTAGAATTTTATTCTTAATTTTGTTTTGCTCGAGGACTAGCAAAATGTAGGTTTGGGGGTATTGATATTCACATAATTATTACATAATATACCTCCTAACTTATGTTTGTTAGTGTTTTGAATAGTGTATTTTAGTTTAATTATTCTATTTTGTATTTTTGTAGGATTTGGAGTTTAAATGACAAAAGTGCATTAGCGTAGGGAATTTGGAAATTTATAGGCAAATTGACGAAATGGAGCGTGAGACACTTAAGCCAAAGAAAATAATGAAATTAGTTTTGAATTAATGGAACAAATAAGTTATATGGATGAACATAGCCAAACCCATTATTGATATAGAATTTAAAACAAAAAAATCCACCAATAGGAAGGAACCCTTTTGTTTACAATTAGGTATTGGGTTTTCAATTGAACTCAATAAGGAGTTTTAGTTTAACAAAAGGAATTCCAATTTGGCCCAAATAAGGGTTTTCTTTTAACCATAATAGCAACAGTAAAATAGAGGATAGCTTTTTGTTTTAGAAGTTGTTTTGTTTTCCAATTGGATGACTAATGAGGAGTTTGATTTCTTTTTAACACAATTTTGGTTTACAATTGACATTTGATTTCTAAATTGGGGAACCAATAGGAGGCGTGTTTGTTTTCTTTTAACACAAAGATAGACAAAGAAAGAGAGGAGAGTTTTGGTGCTAGAACAAAAACGCAGCAGTAGCAATAGAGGCGATGACGCAGCAACGCTGTCCAGGACACAGCAGCAACGACGACGCAGCAACGATGTCTAGAACGCATCAGCAGGGAGTGCGTCGCTAATCCACCACGCGCCACCATGCCGATGAAGCTCCACACTGTTGTTGTTGTCATCACATTCGCCATATGTCACTAAACTCCACGCAAGGTGAAGAGATGAACTCCTAGATGTAACACACGTTTTATGCTTTCACGATGAATAATGGTGTTTATGATTCTCACTTTTATTTAATAAGGGAATTTATGTTATTTTAGTGACAAAGATTTCATAAATTTCTTCATAGATTATTATTTCGGTGGTTGTCTTTTTCTTCTCCATATAAGTTTAGTCACGCTTTTCTTATGTGTGGAATTTTTTAATGATCAATTGATTCTGGTAGGTTAGTTATATGTGATCGTCTTTTATTATGTTATTGTCTCCGAATATATCGTAAATTTAGGATATCACATATGACCAACCTTTGTGCTTTCTAGAAAAAGTAAAATCTAAAATCCATTTACATTACGATATATTAATGTATAAAGACTATTCTTCCGATTATGTTGTTTGGGATGTGAAACACGTAATCGAGTCATCATAGCGAATCAATACTAGTTGGCGCGTGAAATCTAGGAGGGATTCTTGGAACTTTGTGATTTTTCTAAGCTTGATTTTTATTAAACTAAATTCAATTTCATATTTTCAAATTGCTAGAATTTCTTATATTTAGTTTCGCATAGTTTTTATTCCTAGACCTTGTTTTGTAGATCGTTTTTCCTCGTGGGATCGACACCCCAATCTTTACAGCAATTGACCGCGTGTACTGTTTGGGAGTAATCAAATTTTGGCGTCATTGCTGGGGAACAAGCGTCATTCTACAAGGGAGGTTTCGGGTATTATCTTTCTTGCTCATTGTTTTATTTTATTCTATTTTAGGTTTTAGGTCCAGTTTTATTTTTATTTTATTTCTAAAAAAATTGCAAAAAACAAAAAAAGAAATTGGGGAGTGTGAGTTGGAATAGAGACCACTTATGGAGACTAATTAGGGTCCCAAATTTAGAACACCCACAAATTCACATTGAGACCAAATTAAGTTCTACTTCTAATTCTAACACCATGAGTAATCACGAAGATGACCATGTTTGGTCGCTAAAGGACTATCTCCACCCCACGCGCACTGCTACTCCATCATGTATCATGTTTGCATCAAGTACACCAAAGCTAGATTTTAAGCCGGGTATGATACAATTATTACCCACTTTTCATGGCCTAGAGAGTGAGAATCCTTATGTTCACATTAGGGAATTCGAGGAAGTTGTGGCCACTTTCCACAACAAAGTTGAGGCTGTAGACTCGGTTAGACTAAGGTTTTTTCCTTTTTCCTTTAAGGAAAAAGCGAAGTGTTGGCTATACTCTTTGCGACCAAGGTCTATAGGTTCGTGAGAGGAGATGTCCCAAGCATTTTATAATAAATACTTTCCTCACCACAAAACCAACGATCTAAAAAAACATATTTCTACCTTCACCCAAAAGAATAGCGAGACATTATATCAAGCATGGGAAAGGTTTAAGGATCTCTTGAATACATGTTCACACCATGGGTATGAGAGTTGGCGCTTAGTCAGTTATTTTATGAGGGGCTTACTAGTAGAAAACATCAGTTTGTTGAGATGATGTGTAATGGAGAGTTTTTGTAAAAGGACCCTGACGAGGCCATTGAGTACCTGAATGACTTGGCTGAAAAGGCTCATATTTGGACTGGTCCAAGTGTTACTGAGAGCACGAATAGAACACGCCCAGCTGCAGTCTATCAACTTAGGGAAGAAGACAACCTTAGAGCCCGATTGGATAGAGTGAGTAAGGAGTTAGAGGCACTTAAGACCAAGGATGGTAGGCCTAGGGCTGAAAACCGAACCATCGGTTCGGTTTTTTCACCTAAACCATGAACCGAACCGACCTGGTTCGGTTTTTCACCTAAACCATGAACCGAACCGACCTAGGTCGGTTTTAAAATTTTCAAACCGAAACCGAGCCGACCATTAACAAAACCGATCCGAAACCGAACCGATTCTAATTTATGCAAACCGTAACCGAACTGAACCGACTAAAATCGAACCAAAACCAAAATAAAACCGAACCTAACCGACTATTTTAAACATATTATATTATTTATATATAAAATATATATTATTTATTATATATATATAATATATATTATTTATTATATATATTCGGTCGATTCGGTTTGGTCTGTTAAAATCACATAGAAACCGAAAACCGAACCGACCACTTCGGTTTTGAATTTTTTAAAACCGAAACCGATCCGAACCAAATTTAAACCGAACCAATCGGTTCGATTTTGATCAGTTTTTTGTTCAGCCCTAGTAGGCCCACACATACTGTTGCCAGAGTTGAGCTACAAAACGCCTGTTTTATATGCGGGGCAGTTGAACACTTAGCACAGGATTGCCCGACCTTGACTGAGATGAAATGGGTATATGAGGAACAATGTAACGCCTTAGGGATGTACAAGAAGCCTCATGTTGCGGGTTTAACCGGCCTAATAAACATGCTAATTTGACCCACTTGTAATAACCGCAAGTGCACGATGTCTAACTGGTAGACAACGGCAAGTACGGGTCGATCCCACGAGGAAGGTGGATTAAATTGAATTTAATAATTTAATTAAACTAATTTGTAGAAATGGGGGTTACGGTGTTTAAAAATTCGAGTTAAACAAAAGTAATAAAAATAACAATAAATAAAAGAAAAAAGTTGGAGTGAAACTCAATTTGCAAAATATTTTTCAAGCTCCTAAAATTATATTCAAATTTTCTTATTATTCCAATTTCAAATAAATGACTCTAGCAATGTATAAACTCCTAGCATTAATTGTCTTTTTATGGCACAATTAATCATAAATTTAATTATTCAATTAAAACATGCTTGATTTATAACATAATATTTTTCTAACCACCTAAGATGCATGACATAATAGGTAAAGGTAAATATTGTAAATCACAAATCAATTAATATTAATCATGAAATAATAAAGTAAAATGAAATTAATTCTAGAGTTTGAGACTTAATTCACTGTGGTGTTAGAGAGCATTCAGCAGGGTGCAAAGAGGAACAGGTCCAGTGTGGCTGAGCAGATCCCAGTGGGTGCAAATAGTTTTGAACTTTCTCAGCCGAGGTGCTCTCAACAAGGTCCACGGGGTGCCAGTAGCGTCAACTTGATTTAAGTCTCTATGGTGGTGCGTGGTGCAGCCGGTGAAGGTGGTTGAAGATGAAACAGGGTTGTCACGCCCCTGTTTCGGTGGAGTGAATTAGAGAAAACAGATATGGATAAGCTGTGGGTGGTGATTTTGCTTGGTTGGGATGGTGATGAGAATCATAAATTGTGAAGAAGAGGTTTTGGTATTCTGTATTTTTTTTTCTTTCCCTTCTCTTCTTCCCCTTTTTCTCATTTATTTCCCTTGTATTTATAGATAACTAGAAAAATAAATATGGACAACTTAAAGGGGAGGATTCAATGAGTGATTTAAGGCCTAAATCAAACCAGAATATTGGATAATTAAGAGAATATGCTTTGGGTTTGATTGGGCTTGGGCAATGGGTTTAGGTTGATGGATTTGGTTTGGGTTTAAGCCAAGGGCTTAGGTTATTTTCACCTCCACTTTCTCTGAAGTCACCATCTCTGATTTGTTCATTTCATTTTTCTTCGATTTCTTCATTATTGCTCCAAGTTCTACAAAAACACAAAAAATTAATAATTAATCTAAAATAAGATAAAACAAGGATTAACAAAATTATAATAAGAGGTAATAATGTTATAATTATGTGATTATCACTTACTCATCATTCTCTAACACTTACAATTCTGGCTAGAGAGATCACCCTAACTTAGGCTGGAGGTTTTAAGCAGACCAACCTACACACTCACAGGCACAACCACCTAGATCATACCCTGCACCTCCATACAATGCGCAATCTAACAGAAGTTCCTTATCAGACACATTACATGCATTTATAGAAACACAAGGTAAAACTAATCAAAAATTTGAGGTTGCATTGACACAGTTGGCAGAAAAGAACAAGGAGATCAAAAGCCAGATAACCAAGCTGACATGTTCATTAACAGTACAATAGAAGGGCCAATTCCATCACAGCCTAAAGCAAATTCGAAGGGCCAATTTATTACACAAACCTCTACTTCAGACTCTCAGAATGTCAAAGAGGTTAATGCCATCACTACTCGAGTGGTAAGATTTTAGATGGATCAAGCTCGTCCATGACTATAGGCACCTCCTCAAGTGCAAAGGAGAGCATCCCTGAGGATGAGCCCAACAAGAACATTCCAGTTCCAGTTACTTTTCCTCAGGCACTACAATCTACTGGAAAGAAATCGGAAATGCATGGTGAGATTCTAGAACACTTGAAATAGGTTAAAATTAACTTGCCTTTGCTGCATGTGATTAAACAGGTACCAGCTTATGCGAGGGTCATTAAGGATCTATGCACTATCAAGAGGAAACATCTTGTCAAGAAGAATGTCTTCTTGACAGAACAGGTAAGTGCGGTGATTAAGCAAAGGACACTACCCAAGTACAAAGATCCAGGGTGTCCTACAGTCACCTGTCAGATTGGGACTCATGAGTTCAGCCAAGCCTTGTTGGATTTAGGAGCAAGTGTAAATCTAATGTCATATTCTATTTACTTGCGACTGGGTCTAGGAGAAATTAAACCCACATCCGTGGTACTACAATTGACCGATAGATCGATTAAGAAGCCAAGAGGAATATTCGAGGATGTCTTGCTGCAGATTGATAAGTTTTACTATCCCGTCGACTTTCTTATTTTAGATACTCATTCTGCGGTCAATTTGGAGTCTACAGTTCCAATTATTTTAGGTAGACCTTTTCTTGCCACAGCTAACGCTCTTATCAATTGCAGGAACGGTCTAATGAAGCTGTCTTTTGGGAACATGACTCTAGAGGTCAACATATTCAATATTAGCAAGCAACCACGTGATGATGATGAGTGTCATCATACCTACATGATAGACACACTGATATTAGAGAAGGCGCTCCTAAGTACAGATTCTGAAACCTTAGAGTACCTCCTTTTTATTTTTGATTATGAGAATTCACTTTATCCTGACAATGCTTTTGATATTTCTATTGTTTTAGGGTTAAAGGACAAAGGAGGACGACAATGGAAACCATGCTTTGAGGAGTTGCCAAAGGAAAGACAGAAACCACAACCATCCACCGTGAAAACTCCGAAAGTTGACCTAGCTCCACTGCCTGAGGGACTTAAACATGCATTCCTCGGACCAAGTGATACTTTTCCTGTTATTATTTCTTCCGTGCTTGATACCTCACAAGAAGAAGAATTGATTAATATGTTACGTGAGCACAAATCTGCATTAGGTTGGACTATAACTGACATCAAAGGTATTATCCCCTTAATATGTTCTCATAGAAGAATGAGCTAACCCCTGTAGAGACCCTCAAAGATGACTTAACCCTACTATGAAAGAGGTTGTGAAAAATGAAGTCTTAAAATTGTTAGATGCAGACATCATTTGTCCATCTTCGATAGCAAGTGGGTTAGTTCAATTCAAGTAGTTCCCAAGAAATTTGGAATAACAGTGGTGACTAACGATTAGGGGGTGCATGTTCCTACTAAGGTAGTGACAGGGTGACGTATGTGCATTGATTATAGGAAACTTATTTCTGCCATCCGCAAGGATCATTTCCCACTTCCATTCATAGACCAAATCTTAGAGCGAGTAGCTGGTCATTCTTTCTATTGCTTTCTAGATGGGTATTTAGGATATTATCATATTGAGATTGCATTATAGGACCAGGATAGACTACTTTCACATGTCCTTTTGGTACTTATGTTTTTCGGCATATGCCATTTGGTTTGTATAATGCACCGGCTACTTTTCAGAGATGCATGATGAGTATTTTAGTGACATGGTTGAAAAATATATGGAAGTATTCATGGATGATTTGACTGTTTTTGGCGATTCCTTTGATACATGTTTACTTCACTTGAAGGTTGTTTTAAGTAGATTTGCAGAGAAAGGTCTGGTGCTTAATTGGGAAAAATGTCATTTCATGGTTTCTTATGGAATAGTTCTGGGACACATAGTTTCTGATAAAGGAATCAAGGTTGATAAAGCTAAAATTGAATTGATTTCTAAATTACCTACACCTAAAAGTGTCAAGGATGTGAGATCATTTCTAGGGCACGCGGGTTTTTATAGGAGGTTCGTACATAATTTTTCTGCCATCTCTAGACCATTAAGTAGCCTCCTAGTCAAAGACTTCGTGTTTCAATGGAAACAAGAGTGTGAGGACGCTTTCCGAACACTCATTGATAGGCTCACCTTTGCCCCCCATCATGCAGCCACCGGATTGAAATTTACCATTTGAGATAATGTGTAATGCAAGCAACTATGTTGTGGGGGCAGTCTTGGGACAACGAAAGGAAGGGAAGCCCTTTGTTGTTTACTATGCTAGTCGAACACTTAGTGATGTTCAAAAAAATTATTCGACTATTAAAAAGAGTTGCTAGTTGTAGTTTTGCTTTAGATAAATTTCGTGCTTATTTGATTGGTACACCTATCACTGTTTTACTGACATGCGGCTCTTAAGTTCATTCTTTCTAAAAAAGATGTTAAGGCAAGATTGATTAGGTGGATTTTTCTTCTGCAGGAATTTGATCTAACTATAAAGGATAAGAAGGGGGTCGAGAATGTTGTGGTGGATCACTTGTCTCGTCTGGAGTTCAGTGACTCTGCCAATGGCCCACCCATCCGTGGTGACTTTTAGTTCCTTCTTATAGTTAGGTTTGACTTTTAGTTTTGTTTCGATTTTAAAGTTTGATTCAATTTTAATTTGCAGCATTGAAATGACAACGTCACTTGGGAAATGATGGGATTTGAGGAGAAGATAAATAAAGAGGTAGCAAAAAGCTTGAAATGCTTTGATCGTTTATCTCTCCTTCTAAGAGAGTTTTTTTTCATTTCATAAAAGTGGTACAGAAAAGAAAATAGTTTCATATCATCCATTCAAGGTAGCAGTTCCCAAAGACTCAACTATAGAACCCAATTATTGTCATACACAAAGAAATGGGTGTCGAACATCTAGACTAAAATGGTATTTTTGAAGCTTAATATTATGTCATAGATATCAATTTTAAAAAATAAGAAAAAAATTATAAACACGTGTTTGCTAAATCCTTGCAAACTCGGAAATACTCACCAGCGGAGCAGACACAACACAACGAGTAATATGAATTGTTGCAATTTTGCTACTCCAATAATACATTTATACCCAAATCTCGATCTATATAACACAACAACAACCTTTTTCTTTCATCCTATATATATTCCACCTCAAACACTAAAGATAGTAAATCACTAATGATGATACATCAAAACCGTCCTGTGATCAGCACCGTGTACACATGTCATGATAATCTCGTCAACATAACAAAGCAGACCCGATTGCATACTCAATCCAGCAAGCACGAACATCATTAAGCTCACTATTGGCAGACTCCAGAACGTTAGACTCAAATTGTAGCGCCCTTAATAAGATCATACGTCATGCGGTCAAACCTAATACTCGTAAGCCCTGATAAGGCAAGTATATGGGGGGAATCAACCAAAGATAGGCAGGACAGGGTACATCGATTCTGACTAGGAAACAAATATTATAGTACAAGTCGGGCAAGGGAACTTCCTTGCATGGATAACACTCAGAAAAGGAAACCTCTTCTCGCAAATCTAGGAGCACAAGTCGTGTAGGGAAACCTATCCACATGGACAGCTCCCAACTAGGAAAGGATCTCCAACAACATCTTTTCCCCTAAACTATGCCACCGAAGGCCTAGCCGAACAAGGACTCTTACACTATAAAATAGAGATAAAGACGATGAACTAAGGTATGCGACAAAACCTAGTTTATAGCTTTAAGCATCTCCTAAGTCTTATATAACTTAAGCATCATAGTGTCATCGGCCGCCACACGGTAGTCTTTGGATCACCTGTGCTACTTGTGTAGGTCTAGGTAAAGTGTGATATCTGCGTTTTTCAAAAAAAAAAAAATTTAGGCGGGGTGTACTCAGTAGAAGTGGTGAGGGCACATAGCCACCCACCCTTTAAGAGACAAAACGACCCCCCCCCCCCCTTTTCTTCTTCTCTCTTTTCTTCTTTCTTTTTTTGTTCGTTCCAGTGAGCGAGAAGTCGGGAGGTTCGTTCGTCCAACGATTTTTTTTGTGGTTTTGTGATTTTTTTTTCTTCCCCAATCTCACCTCCTCCTCCTCAGTTCGTCCTCTCCTCTTTCCCCTCTTCACTTCACTGTTGATTTTTTTTTCTCGAAAAAAAAAATCAGTTTTCATTTGGGTTTGGTTTGTTTTTGGTTTCCATAGCTCCGATCAGCCGTGGAGGGCCTTGGTGGCGACATTGGGAGCCCTTAGAACCGACATGCAAGGTTGATTTTGGGGTTGGCCGAAATTTTTCAAAAATCAAGGTGCATGTTTGTTTGGAGGGTTCCTCGGCGCGAATTCAGGCTTTGGGTGTGTGGGTGAGCCTCACATTCGTGGCACTGAGGGTTTCTTAGACCCATTTTCCGGCCTATTGTGCGGTTTGGAGGTGATCAGACTAGAGTTGGAGGGTTTCGGCACGTTTTCGCCAAACTTTGGGTTTCGGCGGGGTGGTTGCCGAATTCTTATTGCATGTAAGTTTTTCTTTCAGTCGCGCGCCGATTGTATTTATTTATTTATTCTAGTTTTCGGCTAGTTTACTCATTTTCGAGTCCGCCTTGCAGTTTTAGAATTTTCGTGGTCCTGCATTCATGGTTTTGCGTGTTTGGAGCTTCTACCGGTAGGAATTGGGTTTTGAAAATCCATTCCGCCCAGGTGAGTGGAATTATAATATTTATTTTGATGAAATAATTATTTGAAATCCTGAATTGAATTTTTACATTATACCATCAATTGTGTATAGTTGAATCCAAATCCGAAATTCGGGGGTTTTCAGATATTTTGATGATTGTGTTGGTTATTATGAATGAATTATGTATTGGGTTCCTGAAAGCATGATTATACTTGAATTGAAGTCGAATAGTGAATGAATTTTGGGTGTGATTAGGTTTTGGTGTAATTACATTGGACTTATATGCTTCGTTTGCGAGTTTGCATAACATGTCATGTTTTACATGGATTGTCGAGTCTTGAGCATGTATGATAATTGACTCGAATAAATTTATCGTGGTGAATTGGGTCATGTTGGGACCCTGACATAGTCGTGGTTTATAAAAAAATTGCCGAATTATTTATGATTGCACGTCTGTTACCTTTGGTTATGTACAGACTCGTCATTTGTGCATGTGGATAGTAGTATAAGTGTCTTTACCCCGCGTATAATGCCTGTTGTGCCGATGCTTAGGAGTTTGCTCGCATTGTGAGTTGGATGGTGCTTTGAGATGACTCACACTTGACATTGTGGACGCTATTGCATGTGGCGAGCTTGCTGAGGTGCGGTGAGCTCCCGCACGCACTTGCCACTATAGAGTGCAGCAGGACGGGTCCCAGAGGACGTGCTTTGGAGATTTGTCGCTTTCCCTCCCAGCGCGCTTGATTTTGATTATGTTAGGTTGGTCGTGTTAGGCCAGTGATTTGGGACGTTTGAGTTTGTATCCTGGCAGATGGCCACCCCATTAGGATACAAACAAGCCAAAGTGGTACTGGTGCACGTTTGTGGATGTGTCTGGGTGAGACACATTCGTAGGGTATGCAGTATACCTACGATATGAGACAACTTATACATAATTTTACAGGATTTTTGGTTTCAACCTGATTGCTATACCTAGGAGACTAGGAAGAATTATGATTGTCTTTATTTCCATTGCTTGATAGTTACCATGTTTGAATCACGTGTAATGAATCGACATATATCGTAACTGGTAGTTATTGTTGAATCTGAAAATGTTTGTGTTGTTGCTTGAACTTAGAAATATTACCTTTAGAGACACGGTGTGATTTAGGACTTTAGAACTTGTTATTTATCATTTATTGTCTGACCATGAAATTTTTCTGGTATAGTATTCTGTTATTTGTATTTAGTTCAATCGCACCAGCTAGCTTTATGCTTTGTTGACCCCGCAAGGGGGTGTGCTTCTATTGGAGTGCAGACCGTGTTGGAGTTCCTGCCGATTCGTGGCGCGTAGGACCCGATTTTCGTTGTAGGCGCGTTTTGTGCTTTTTTGGTTGTGTCCACCCTGTATGGGTATGTTTTTCTTCCTCTGAGTTTCAGATGTACTATATTGCTATACTAGATGTTTGTATACTGGTTTTGTCGCTATGACTCTGGCGGGGCGAATCAATATAGTCTATTTTGTTCAAACTTTAGCGTAGTTTTTATTTCCCGTTTGATTCTCATATCAAGAATATGTATATTATGATGTTGTGGCCGGTTACGATCCGCCTGTATAACATGTTAGTTCAGGCTCAGCACGCTGCGATTCCCGTGGCGGGTCGGAGCGTGACAGAGCTTGGTATCAGAGTCGTGTTTACCAGTTCACATAGAACATCATCATATGCCACTTTCTTGAGTGGATTGGGTAGAGGAGTTAGGACTTTTGTTGTGTTGTTTGATGTATGGTATGTGTGTTTTTCTTTTTTTTCGTAGAGGTTGTTTTGGTGATGGCACGTGGTAAGAGATCCCAGGGTGAGGGATCAGGAACTGCTGGGGAGGATATCTCTCAGGCTTTCATGGAAATGATGACCCCAGTTGGCACAGAATATGAGGCAGGGCAGTCAGTCAGATATCCGTTTACTCGGCGCAACAGGGATTTCGTCAGCTTGGGTGTGAAAGATTTGATGGTACTCGGAGATTCTCTAACTGCAGATCGGTGGATTGCGGTAAAGTAGAGCTCATATTTGAGAGGATGGTGCTGACACCTATACAGTATACTAAGTTAGCAGCACACCAGTTTGACGGAGAGGCTATGTACTGGTGGGATTCAGTGAGGCAGAGCCGTGATGTGTCAAAGATGCAGTGGGATACATTTTGCCAGGTGTTTGAACAACATTTTGTTCCTGATTCTGCAAGAGCTGAGATAGTGGACAGGTTTCTACATTTAGCAGCAGGGGTTCTAGATCTGTTTCTGAATATTTGGCCGAGTTTACACAGGTTGAAGCCGCTATGCCACTTATTTTATAGATACTCCAGAGAAGAAGAACAAGAAGTTTGATGGTCTGAACCCGTTCCTAAGGAAACAGTTGATGGTGATGATTGATCGTCCTTTTGATAGATTAGTGGAGCGTCACTTTGAGTCAGGGAGCGAGTAGACGCCGAGTGTAGACAAGAGACTCTTGGGTTCGATGAGCTAGAGGTTCGAAACGTAGTCAGAGGTTTGGCAAGGAAGTCAGACAATTGAGCAGGCACAACAGCCAGAGCGTGCCGCAGTCCAACAGAGAGACCCTAGGTGAGAGGGGACCCATGTTCAGGACTGGCAAAGGCGAAGACGGCACAGAGGTGACAGATGTTCCCGAGGAGATCATTGACAGTAGCAACAGAGACAGCCTAGGTGGGGTGGTCAGACAGGAACTATGAGCGGTTGCTTCACTTGTGGTCAGGAGGGACATGTAGCCCGTGATTGTCCAAGAGGTCAGACAAATCGATGGGAGCATGTAGTTTGATATACTTGTGGACAATTGGGGCACTTTTCTAGACTTTTTCCTCAAAATATGGATGGACTAGCACAGGAGAGCGCGCCTCAGGGACAGTTAGCACCTGCACCTGGAATTGGTCAGAGAGTCCCTCTCCCAGCACCGCCTGTTCGCCTAGCAGCTATTCCCGGTCAGGGAAATGTGTTATTATTATTTTATTGTCGTTTTGTGTGTGCCAGATGTAGTAAGATTTGTGTTATGTGCATTATGCGTAGAAAAAATTGCATGTTAGTGTGTTGTTATGTGATTTTGGATACATGTGTTGTGTGCCAAGTTTTGTGCATTAATCGTCTTCCCTGTTGAGGGCTCCTTTTTCGATACAGGAGCATCTAGGTCTTTTATTTCTAGACAGTTGTTGTTAGAGACAACCTTGAGGTGGTGCCTTTGCCGGTAACCTTATGCGTTGTGTCTCCCTTGAGCAGTTCGGTTTGGTTGTGGGAGTATTGTCCCCGTTTCGAGTTTCCTTGTTGGGGTATAGCTTTGTGTTTAACTTTATTGTCTTGGGTTTTGAGGGCTATCATTTGATTCTAGGGATGGATTGGTTGTCCAGACATCCGGTGATCATTGATTGCTTGCATAGGTCGGTGATGTTAGCACCACCTGATGTTTTGCCTCGTGTGTTGGCTTGTGAGCCCAATTCGGTTTCTTTGATGTCTAGTTTTCTTAGTTCTCTTGAGATTTCTTGTCCCAACACCAATTCTGTAGAGGTTGTGTGTGAGTTCCTTGATGTGTTTCAGGAGATTTCTGGTATCCTCCACGTTGTGAGGTAGAGTTTCGGATTGACCTGGTTCCTGGTACTTGCACCTATATCTAAATCAGCATACAGGCTTGCTCCTAAGCAATTGGAAGAAATGAAAGTACAGCTTGATGAGTTGCTTCGTAAGGGGTTTATGCGTCCGAGCAATTCACTTTGGGGAGCTCCAGCAATATTTGTATCCAAGAAGGATGGATCATTGAGGATGTGCATAGATTATCGAGATCTGAATAAAGTGACCATCAAGAATAAGTATCCATTGCCTCGGATTGATGATCTATTGGATCAGTTGAGGGGAGCCATAGTGTTTTCACAGTTAGATTTGCAGTCTGGGTACCATCAGATGAGAGTTGAGGAACATTCCGTTCCAATTACCGCTTTTCGGGCCCGTTATGGCTTGTATGAGTTTCCAGTCATGCCATTTGGATTGACAAATGCACCAGTTTTCTTCATGGATTTGATGAATAGTTTGTTCAGTCCATACTTGGACAAGTTTGTGGTAATTTTCATTGATGATATCTTAGTGTACTCGAGGAGTTTAGAGGAGCACAGAGAGCACATTCGCATTGTTTTGCAGACACTTAGAGAAATCAGTTGTATGCAAAGTTCAGTAAGTGTCATTTATGGGAACCTGAAGTTTGATTTCTCGGGCATGTCATTTCTAGTGGAGGTATTGCAGTGGATCCCGAGAAAGTCGAAGCAGTGAGTCTTGGAGACGACCGAGTAGTGTGACAGAGATTCGTAGTTTTCTGTGTTTGGCTGGTTATTACCGACGGTTTATCGAGAAATTTTCCTTGATTGCAGCACCACTCACTCAGTTAACTAGGAAGAATGTTCCTTTTGTATGGTCAGAAAAGTGTGAAGAAGCTTTTGAAACTTTGAAGCTTCGGTTGACTTCAGCACCAGTGTTGACTATTCCGACACCTGGTAGCCGGCTAGTGGTATTTACTGATGCTTGCGGTACAGGATTGGGTGGAGTGTTGATGCAAGGCAAGAAGGTCGTAGCCTTTGCGTCTCGACAGTTGAAACTCCACAAGCCAAAATATCTGACACATGATTTAGAGTTGGCAACTGTAGTTTTTGCTTTGAAGATCTGGAGACATTATCTGTATGGTCAGAGGTTTGAGTTGTTCATAGATCACAAGAGTTTGAAGTACCTATTCACTCAGAGGGAGTTGAATATGAGGCAACAACGATGGGTTGATTTCCTTAGCAGCTATGACTTCAAGATACAGTATCAGCCTGGTAGGGCTAATGTGGTTGTAGATGCCTTGAGTAGGCGACATGCAGTGATGGCAACTATGATGATTCAGGAGTACCGAACACTTGAGACATTAGCTTCATTTGCAGTTCAGCCTACTTTCAGTACAGAGGGCAGCATGATAGCGGGTTTAGCAATTTATCCGTCGTTGATCAGTAGAGTGGTGGAGAAACAGACCTCTGATCCAGTGATTACGAGGCAGATAGCAGATTTGGTAGTGGACACATTGGATGAGTGCCCTACCGATTGGTCAGTGGGTTCAGATGGAGGGTTGCGGTTTCGTGGGCGGCTTTGTGTTCTATCTGATGAGGAGTTGCGAAGAGATATCTTACAGGAAGCTCATAGATCTCGTTTCACCATTCATCCCGGTGGAACAAAGATGTATCGAGATTTGAGACATTCTTTCTGGTGGCATGGCATGAAAAAATAAATTGGAGAGTTTGTGGCACAGTGTGCGACTTGTCAGCAGGTGAAAGTCGAGCATCAAAGACCGTCTGGGTTATTGCATCCATTGGATATCCCGACGTGGAAGTGGGAGTATATCACTATGGATTTCATCGATGGACTTCCACGGTTGAGGAAAGGTAATGAGTCGATATGGTCATTGTTGATCGGTTGACGAAGTGTGCACATTTCATCCCTGTTAGTATGAATCGGACGGTAGATAGTCTAGCGGTATTGTTCATTCGGGAGATAGTTCGCTTTCATGGATCGCCTGTTTCGATTGTATTTGAAAGAAATCCGCTTTTCACAGCCCACTTCTAACAGAGCTTTCAGCAAGTTATGGGTATTAGATTAGACATGAGTACAGCTTATCATCCACAGACAGATGGCCAGTCTGAGCGAGTGAATCAGGTAGTGGAAGACATGCTGAGAGCATGCATTTTAGACTTTGGGGGCAGTTGGGAAGATCACCTACCATTATGTGAGTTTGCGTACAACAACAGCTACCACGTAAGTATTGGCATGGCACCGTTTAAGGCATTCTACAGACGACCGTGTAGGTCCCCTGTTTGTTGGGCAGAGATTGGAGAGTCAGTTGTGATGGGACTGGGATGTGATCAGAGAAACTACTGAGAAGATTGAGCTGATTAGAGCGCGGTTGTTGACAGCCCAGAGTAGACAGAAGAGTTACGTTGATAGGAGGCGTAAGGAGTTAGAGTTTGATGTTGGTGACAGGGTTTTTCTGAAGGTTTCCCCGATGCGCGGAGTTGTTAGGTTCCGAAGTCGTGGAAAACTTGCACCGAGGTATGTAGGGCATATGAGATTACTGAGAGGATTGGACCAGTGGCCTACAGATTGGCTTTGCCGCAGAGTATGTTAGGTATCCACGACGTGTTTCACGTATCCATGTTGCGGAAGTGTTTGGCAGACCCGTCACAGATTATGGAGCCTGCTGAGGTGAAGATTTCGGATGAGTTGACGTATCCAGTGAGGCCAGTGTGAAACAAATTCGTCGGAGGATAGTGAAGGTTCAGTGGAGCCACCGAGCGGGTGACGTGACTTGGGAGCTGGAGGACCAGATGAGACAAAAATACCCCAGCTTTTTGCCTAGGTTTTCTTGTCGTGGCTTTTGTCCTATCTCGAGGACAAGATCTATTTTAAGGTGTGTATGATGTGATATCTGTGTTTTTCAAAAAAAAAAAATCGGGCGGGGTGTACTCAATAAAAGTGGTCGGGGCACATAGCCACCCACCCTTTAAGAGACAAAACGATCCCCCCCCTTTTTCTTCTTCTTCTTTTCTTCTTTCTTTTTTGTTCATTTCAGTGAGCGAGGCGTCGGGAGGTTCGTTCCTCCAACGATTTTTTTTTGTGGTTTTGTGATTTTTTCTCCCCAATCTCACCTCTTCCTCTCCTCTTTCCCCTATTCACTTCTCTGTTGATTTTTTTCTCGTAAAAAAAAATCAGTTTTCATTTGGGTTTGGTTTGTTTTTTGTTTCCATAGCTCTGATCAGCCGTGGAGGGGCCTTGGTGGCGGCATTGGGAGCCCTTAGAACCGACATGCAAGGTTGATTTTGGAGTTGGCCGAAATTTTTCAAAAATCAGGGTGCATGTTTGTTTGGAGGGTTCCTCGACGTGAATCCGGGCTTTGGGTGCGTGGTGAGCCTCACATTCATGGCTCTGAGGGTTCTTAGACCCATTTTCAGGCCTGTTGTGCGGTTTGGAGGCAATCAGACCGGAGTTGGGAGGGTTTCGGCGGGGTGGTTGCCGAATTCCTATTGCATGTAAGTTTTTCTTTCAGTCGCGCGTCGATTGTATTTATTTATTTAGAATTATAATATTTATTTT
>QNQO01004342.1:0-28656 GCA_003290165.1 Berberis thunbergii | reverse complement strand
CGAAAAGACTGAGCCCACAACCGGATCCGATTCGGGTCGGTTTTAATTAATTAAAAAAGTTTCAATTGTAAAAGTCCGGCCCGAAGTTTCTTGGTCAGGACTCGATTTCCATTTCTGAAGCCCGTCGGGTAACCGGCCCGACTCCTCGCTCTCTCCATGTGTGCCTTTATGTCTCCTCTTCCTGCTCTCTTCTTTTTGCCTTTCTTCTTCTTTTCCATTCTTCTTTGAACCAAGGGACAGAGAGCAGGGAGACGAGAGGGACATAGATGGACGAGAGGGACAAAGATGGATGAGAACAGGGGAGACACAAGGGACTTAATGAGGGCGAGAGCGAGTGGTTTGGCAGTCTGATGATGCGGTGTTTGGCGGTCTGATGATGCGGTGTTTGAGGAAGCAAATGATCGAAAAAGAGTTCATGAGAAGGAGGAAGATAATGGTAGGTTGCGGTTGAGTCTCTGTCGTTCATGTCGCTGGAGAGAGGACCATCACCATGATCTCTGGACGAGTAAAGAGTGGCGGAAATCGGTGGATTTCTACTCTGCGGTGTTCCAAGATCAGATTTCATAAGGGTGTTTCTACTCTGAATTTCTACTCTGCGGTTGAGTTCCCCTCCCTTTGATGCGCTATTTTAAGTAGCACACAACTTAATACACTGCTTTGTGATTTGTAGTATTAGAATAAGTAGGGATCGTTCTAGACCGGGGATTAGAGGGCTTGTTAATTACACTTAATAATAATTAAAAGACCAACTAACAACCTAATTAATTAAATAAAGTGAGATTGGATTTTCTAAATTAAATTATGAAAATAACTACGAAAATTAATATAAAGATAATAAACTAAAGAGATGGCAAAGATGAGAAATTAGCTAAGGGTTTTATCTCCACACACCAAACATTATGCTTATAAATCAATCTTCAATAATCACCTTGCTAACTGCGTGAGAGACAAATGCTCAAGACTAACCGTGACCGCACTGCATTAATCTTATTATTTTCCCAAGTTCGTTGAATTAAACTAAGCGTCGCTTTCAAACTATTCTTATCATGCTATCTAAACAGGAATCGCAAGTTAAATAGCAATCTAAGATCATTAAAGTTTTGTTGGAAAATATGAACACGTGACTAGACAATCACAAGTATGATCAGCATCTTGTTCTTGCCTAGGTTTATACTTAACCTTACCAACATTCCTTGGTATTTACTACTTGTGAGTACAGAATCATAACAATTAGGTGGAAACTCTCCTATACTCTAGCCCCAAATCCTAGCAATGCTTACTAAGTTGGCCACCTAACAAACATAAAAAGGAAAAAGTTCTCTATAAAGCAGTTAAGCAAAACACACATCACTAATAGCAAGGAAGATTAAATTCAATTAATTTAAAAAGCACATGTTCGGGACTTCGAATCCACCCCCTAACTAAGAGGAGTTTAGCTAGACATATTAATTATGTTTAAACAGTAATCCATAATCAATAATCAAACTAAAATAAAGAGAAATAAATGTTTAGAGAGTGAAAACAAAACACTTGATCCGCCGGTGGTACTGAATGGAACTGTGGTGCGAATAGCGCGAAATCTCCTTCACCAACACGCGAATTGCTCCTTCACCAAACACGCGAATTTCTTCACCTCTGTTCCTTACTCTTGACGGTCTGCTTCTTTCTCTTCCTTTCGATTTCTACTTGTGACAGAGTGAGAGAGATTGAGGGATAACGAGGGACAGCGAGAAAGAGAGGGAGATCAGGCGATCGGTTGGCTCTGGCTGAGAACGGGAAGAAGGGACGAAGAGGGAAGGATAAGAGACAGCGAGGGTGGCTACGGTTTGTGCGAGGATGATCAGGGAGGGGGTTCGATTAGGTTTGATGAGGAGGCTGTTTCTGGAGGTGAAGGCGATGAGGGAGTTCGGCGATAGAGGGATGAGGCGACTACGGTTGTAAGGAGGGAGGGGATGAACAGGGTCCTACGTGGTGGTCTGCGGTTTGGCGAGGGCGGTGAAGATGGTTGATGATGGGTGAGGACGGCGGCTAGGGTTTGTGTGGATCAATGCTATTGCTCAATGGGTGGTTCGATGGATCCCCTCTCAAAGCCAGGTATGTCCCTTTTTATTCTTGTTTTCTTCTGTCTGTGGTTTCCTTGTGCAATTAGTATTCCTGAATTGCCAATTTGCTTCTATTTTTAAAGTATTGTAATTGGAAACCTACACAAACATGAAAATAACAATTAGTACCATAATTAACAAATAATAGCTAATAATACATATAGAAATATGGTACTAAAAATAGCATAATTATGCCCCTATCAAATTCCCCCACACTTATCTTTTGCTAGTCCTCGAGCAAATCTAAGAAACAAAAATAAAAGACTCAAATGACTCAATCTATACTTCCAACATTTGTCCCAGAGATTTTCAACGGATCATGACATGTTAAGATTCTTTGTAAACACGAGATTAAATCCACATCATTCGAAAATTAATACACATTCATAGCAATGATATAAAAATTTACAATTAAATCAAACCAAGTGACTGTGAAACTCAAGCGCGTGCCAAGAAGAATTAACCCAAAAAATCTCACTGGATGCACATTTTTTTTTTTTTTCTGATTGTTTGGTAAAATCACTCTTCCTATTCTAGCTATATGTGAGAGGATTGATGTGAAAGTGAAACAAATAGCTCACATATGATATAACAAGAAATAATGGCATTTTCTGACTTTTTATTTTTTATTTTTTTATTTTTTTTATAGATATATGATCTCATGGAAGGAATGCTACTACTTGAATGCAAGAACTAGTGACACCGTATGCTCATACCTCATTCGAATCTCCACATCGTGACATTGCAAGACACACTCAATCAAAAGGTCTTAATTCAGGTTGTAATGGGGCCAGGGGTCAAGGGAAGAGAAAGAACGGATATGAAGTTTTCAAAGGGCTTGAAGAAATTGTGAAAGCATGCAATAAGATTAGAGAAATTAGCAAAGAATCATATGGTTCAAGACATAAGTGGGAAAATGACGAGGTGACTCATTGATAATAAAGAGCTTCAGCAATTATTTTGTATCTACTTAAAAAGAATTGAACTATCTGTATGGTACTGTAATACTGAATGAATAAAGATAAGACTTGTATCCCTTTTTTAACTTCTTTTCTCTTTCTCTTTTTTTTTTTCATTTTTTCATTTTTTTTTTTTTTTTTTTTGCAACTCTTTCTTTTTGAACTGTCTACCACAAGGGTCTTCCCCACACTTGCTTTTCAACATACCTTGAACCGCAATAAAGTATCTGCAAATCAAATTATGCTCCACTCTTTTTATTAGGTTAGGGGATAGAGAATGAGGGTAATGAAATAAAAGGCTTAATAACAGGCTCAATGGGGTTAACCTAAAGGAAAAATATTATGGATCGGGCTTATTTGGCAATGGTGGAAACTAGGTGCCTTTATCATGTCAAGCATGTCATGCAATTCAATATGATGCCTTGAACGAAATTAATACAAGTTCTAGTGTTTAATTCTTAATTTTGAAAGCAATCCAAGTAGCAACCAAAACAAACAAAATTGAGATCATGCAACGAATTATTATTAACAAAGAAATTAAAGACGACCTAACTAAAAACTCTCAAAATCAAAGGAACAATAGGCTCAAAACTCACATATGGGTTAGAATGAGTTAAATTCAACTAAGCATGCTATGAGTACCAATTACTAAGTTGGTTACATGTGAATTTGCATATGATAACCATAAATGAGCATTAACCAAAGAATAATATTAGATTTTAAATCATGTTTATAAATCACCTTAAAGTCATGCAATTAAAACCCAAATCTCATCATTGTGTTGGAAAGTATCCTAAGACTCAAAACAACTATCATTTAAATTTTTTTTAAACCATTTTATATATATATATATATATATATATATATATATATGTTTTAGTTTTTATTTTTTTTTATATTTTTTATGACACTAATACCAACAAAGAAAATAAAAACCAACAAATCTTTTTTTTTTAAATAATTCAAAATAAAACAATGTTTTGTTCCCCCACACTTAAACCTAACATTGTCCCCAATGTTAATAGATTATAGCACATGCAATGAAAGATTTAAACGTGGAAAAACAAACTACTAACAAACAAAAATAGAAACAAACGAAAATAAAATAAAATGATAAAGAAAGCAAATCTGATTGGGTTGCCTCCCAAGAAGCGCTTGTCTTAACATCGTGCAGCCTGACGGTATCTCCAATTAATCCTCATAATAAGTGAGAACATGGAGTGATACGTTCTCCACGTCATGCTCCACAAATGACTCATAATAGGGCTTAAGTCGATGATGTTTCACTTTAAACTCCTTTCCGGTTGTGACACTCTTAATCTGTATAGGACCATGAGGAAAAACATTAGTAACAATAAAATGACCAACCCATTCAGAACGTAACTTACCAGTTCTAAGACATGATTGGAAAAGCAAGACTTTCATTCCAATGACAAAAGTATTTCCATGGATTATCTGATCATGAAAAACTATAGTGTTCTCCTTATAATTGTTTTTACTATCATAAGCCTCATCCTGAATCTTTTCAAGCTCATTCAACTGAAATTTCTTCCGCTTCTTTGTGTCATAGGGAACTCCATTGCTCTCATATCCAACGGCAGTAGTGATGTTGGTCTCAAGTTCATCCTCATTTTTGAGGTCTAACAATTTCTGGGCCAAATTGTCATTCACATTAATAGAAAAACAAGAATGATTTTTATCAGGATATCTCGTGGCTTCAAAGATGTTGAAGCCAATCACATCACCATCAAATTCCATGGTCAGTTTCCCCGCATGTACATCAATATTTGTCTTCGCAGTTTTCATGAAGGGGCGCCCTAAAAGAAGAGGCAAAGGTGCTGAAAATTCCGAATCTTCCATCTCAAGCACATAGAAATCTGCTGGGAATATCAAATGGTTAACCTGCACTAACACATCTTCCAACAAACCTCGAGGATATGCATTAGAACGGTCAGCCAATTGAATAATAACACCATCATTTTTTAACTTCCCCAGATTCATAGATCGATAAATAGAATACGGCATAACATTAATTGAAGCACCTAAGTCTAACATTGCATTTTCAATTTTAGTATTACCGATAACACAAGGGATAGTGAAACTACCTGGATCCTTACACTTCGGTGGCAATTTCCTTTGAAGAACTGCGGAGACATTCTCACTTACCTTAACTACCTCTCCGTCTCGAAGACGTCTCTTTGTTGTGCAAAGCTCCTTCAAAAATTTTGCATACTTAGGCACTTGCTTAATAACATCAAGAAGCGGAATATTGACTTGGACTTTTCGGAAGGTTTCCAAAATTTCCTTATCATGTTCATCTTTCCTAGATTTGGCAAACCTACCTGGAAAAGGCACAAAAGGTGGAACAAGATTAGTAGAAACTGAATTTGAAATACTTACCTTCTTACCTTGGAGTTCTGGTTTTTCAATGATGGATGGATCATCCTTCTGTAACTCAGATTTCTTATTTTGACTCTGTTTAGGGACTATTGGATCATTCTCAAGTTGCCTACCACTCCTCAATGTAATTGCTTTTGCAGTTTCAAACCTGCCCTTTGGATTTGGAGTGGTAGAACTAGGAAGTTTTCCTTGCTCACGAATTTGTCCAATAAACTCAGCTATTTGTCCCATCTGTAGCTTCAAATCTGCTATATCTTTTGCTTGATTCTGTTGAGAAATAGTTAATGATTTCAGTATCTCATCATAATTAAGCGGCATACCTGAATTGTGTTGAGGTGGTTCAGGTGGTCCTTGAAAGAAACCAGGGGGTGGTCGATTCGAAGTCTGTTGTTGAGGTTGTTCTGAATTTCTCCATCCAAAACTGGGGTGATTTCTCCAACCTTCATTGTAGGTGTTCGAATAAGGATTATTCCTATAGTGATTTTGCCCCTGAAAACCTATTGCATTGACATTCTCCCAACCGTCATTCTCAATCAGTTGAGGACATTGGTCAGATGGATGTCCTGGCTTTGTACACACGCCACAAACCTGTGCAACTCCTAGCATATTCGGCTTCCCTAGGGCCTGAGTCACAAGTGAGGTAAGATTAGCCATTTGAGCTTCCAAAGTAGAATTAGTACTTACCTCATTGACTTGGCGTAAAGGCTCTCCAATTCCTTCATACTGCTGGGCATTTAAGGCTCGATTTGCAATCAAAGTTTTTGCTGCTGCTGGAGTTTTATCAACCAAAGTTCCTCCTGCCGCTGCATCTAACATCTGTCGCTCAAGAGGAAGCAATCCCTCATAAAAGTATTGAATCAGGAGCTCCTCCTTCATCTGATGCTGCGGGCATGATGCTATGAGAGTTTTGAAGCGCTCATAGTAAGCCGGATATGATTCTCCTGGACCTTGCTGTATACCACTGATTTTCTTCCTCAATAAGATAATTTTGGAAGTTGGGAAGAATTTCTCTAGAAACACCTTCTTCATGTTTTCCCAAGAATATATTGTTCCGGAAGGTAGTTCATAGAGCCAATCCTTAGCCCTATCAGTCAGAGAAAAGGGGAATGCTCTCAACTTTAGAATGTTTTCATCCACATTTATTGGAGTCATACTGGAGCATACTATTTCAAATTCCTTTAAATGTTTATTTGGATCCTCCATGGAAAGACCATGATACTTCGGAATATGATGAAGTAGGCTGGATTTCAGCTCGAATGACTCAGTCTTGCCCTGCGCGGCTAATGGGTACTGAATGCACAAGGGTGCGGCATTGTCCAAGGTGGATGCCGAAAGTTCTTTAATAGATCTATTATCTCCCATGTCGAACTCTTCAAATTCTGATTCAAAGCTATATGTTTGTAGTTCTTTTGTTTCTCTTCTTCGTCTTCTAAATGTTTTCTCAGGCTCTGAATCGTATTCTACCAAGTTTTCGCTGGATCTCTTATTGTGCATGAACTAGTACCTGAAATAAAGAAAGAAAGAAAAAAAAGAAAAAAATCAATAAAAATAAATAAAAACTAATTAAGTAATCAACAACTTTTCTAATCCCCGGCAACGGCACCAAAAATTGATGCGCTATTTTAGTAGCACACAACTTAATACCCTGCTTTGTGATTTGTAGTATAGAATAAGTAGGAATCGTTCTAGACCGGGATTAGAGGGCTTGTTAATTACACTAATAATAATTAAAAGACAACTAACAACCTAATTAATTAAATAAAGTGAGATTGGATTTTCTAAATTAAATTATGAAAATAACTACGAAAATTAATATAAAGATAATAAACTAAAGAGATGGCAAAGATGAGAAATTAGCTAAGGGTTTTATCTCCACACACCAAACATATGCTTATAAATCAATCTTCAATAATCACTTGCTAACTCGTGAGAGACAATGCTCAAGACTAACCGTGACCGCACTGAATTAATCTTATTATTTCCCAAGTTCGTTGAATTAAACTAAGCGTCGCTTTCAAACTATTCTTATCATGCTATCTAAACAGGAATCGCAAGTTAAATAGCAATCTAAGATCATTAAGTTTTGTGGAAAATATGAACACTGACTAGACAATCACAAGTATGATCAGCATCTTGTTCTTGCCTAGGTTTTAACTTAACCTTACCAACATTCCTTGGTATTTACTACTTGTGAGTACAGAATCATAACAATTAGGTGAAACTCTCCTATACTCTAGCCCCAAATCCTAGCATGCTTACTAAGTTGGCCACCTTAACAAACATAAAAGGAAAAGTTCTCTATAAAGCAGTTAAGCAAAACACAATCACTAATAGCAAGGAAGATTAAATTCAATTAATTTAAAAAGCACATGTTCGGGGCTTCGAATCCACCCCTAATTAAGAGGAGTTTAGCTAGACATATTAATTATGTTTAAACAGTAATCCATAATCAATAATCAAACTAAAATAAAGAGAAATAAATGTTTAGAGATGAAAACAAAACACTGATCCGCGGTGGTACTGAATGGAACTGTGGTGCGAATAGCGCGAAATCTCATTCACCAACACGCGAATTGCTCCTTCTCCAACACGCGAATTTCTTCACCTCTGTTCCTTACTCATGACGGTCTGCTTCTTCTCTTCCTTTCGATTTCTACTTGTGACAGAGTGAGAGAGATGAGGGATAACGAGGGACAGCGAGAAAGAGAGGGAGATCAGGCGATCGGTTGGCTCTGGCTGAGAACGGGAAGAAGGGACGAAGAGGGAAGGATAAGGGACAGCGAGGGTGGCTACGGTTTGTGCGAGGATGATCAGGGAGGGGGTTCGATTAGGTTTGATGAGGAGGCTGTTTCTGGAGGTGAAGGCGATGAGGGAGTTCGGCGATAGAGGGATGAGGCGACTACGGTTGTAAGGAGGAGGGGATGAACAGGGTCCTACGTGGTGGTCTGCGGTTTGGCGAGGGCGGTGAAGATGGTTGATGATGGGTGAGGACGGCGGCTAGGGTTTGTGTGGATCAATGTTATTGCTCAATGGGTGGTTCGATGGATCCCCTCTCAAAGCCAAGTATGTCCCCTTTTTATTCTTGTTTTCTCCTGTCTGTGGTTTCCTTGTTGGTGTGGTTTCCTTGTGCAATTAGTATTCCTGAATTGCCAATTTGCTTCTATTTCAAAGTATTGTAATTGGAAACCTACACAAACATGAAAATAACAATTAGTACCATAATTAACAAATAATAGCTAATAATACATATAGAAATATGGTACTAAAAATAGCATAATTATGCCCCTATCACCCTTCCCTGCCTTTCCCTAGATTAGATCAGATCTTGATCCACCTTACAGACGATGAATGAATGAAGTATTTTTTAATTTTGTTGTATGGTTACAAACGATGAATGAATGAATGAAGTATTACAGATTTGATCTTGTAATTTTTGTATGGTTTTTTTTTGTAATTTTTTGATATAATTTTTGTACTTATGATGAATGAAGTATTTTTTTGCTCTTAGGACCGAGACCGGCCCGAAATCGGCCCGTTAATCGGGACCTCGGTTACCCGGTCAACTCAGTCCGATTTCGGGTCTCATAAACACGGGCCCAAATTTCTCGGGGCCGATTTTCGATTTTTAGCTTTTGAGCCGGTTATCCTTATTTGCCCAGCCCTAATTTATACTAATGGTTTCAAATCCGTCTGTGATGACTTTTTACCTATAAAAATGAATATCAGTAAATCAGAGATTATCATTGTGGCAACCAAAGACACTACAATGATAAAGTCAAGTGACTAAATAAGAATGGTGATAGACTGATAAAATTAGAATTACATGTGCGTATATTTCCTCATCCGTTTTGTTCACCTTATATAATGAGTGTTTTACTTCATCATTAATTATATCGTTTAGGGCGTGATGGAGGGAGTAAATCTTGCTTAGAATCTTACATGTCCATGACTGAGTCTCCTTTGGCACTTGGCTCTCTTTGGGACCCGATTTATGATTGGATCAAGAGTTACATAAATGAACCTTGGGCTTGCTATAATCCAAATATCTATATTCGGACCTTATTGTCCTGGGCCAAACTTCAAGATTTGCACCACGTTAGACTCGCATAATATGGGTTGGGCACCTGACTTACGGACTGAACAGTAATTACCCTGGGCTTGAGTTGGACCTGGCTTGGACCTGTTTGAGACTAGACTAAGGTCTTTTTGTTTAGCGCTTTTCGATTGGCACTCATTCGTGTCACGTGTTCGGCTGTGATCCGAAAAAAAAATTGATGTCTCATACATGGAGTTCATTTTTGTTTAACAACACATACCCATGTCATCCAAAAATTTATATTCCCGCCCTCAAAGAAAATTTATGTTAATAATAAACAACAATTACTAATAATGCATAAGTTAAAGTTAAACAATGATCCTTCGAGACTATGCATATGCCCGAGCACATGAGATAAACTTCGAGATATATTGCCAACTATTGAATCTTTAGAATCCATCCCTAGAATGAATAGGATCAAACATGTATAACTGAAGGTGCACAACAATCAGAATAAACAAGGCCCTCTCTACTCCTAATCTTGTACTTGATAGTCGGAGTCTCCATCTACCACACCTAGATTGCAATTCGTGTAGGTAACAACTCTCGAACAACACACCTTCATCTGACCATCCGCAGGAGAACTTTCGGGCACAAAACAACCCTCAACATGATAATTGTCTCAGTATTTTTCATGGGCCAAATCTAGGGTGCCTGGTCCAGGTGTCTGGTGCTACCAGGCACCGTAGATCTGCATTGAGATAAGAGACAGCTCATATCTCAATGCAGATCTACGATGCCTGATTGGGTACCGTAGCATTACTCTTTTTCATGTGAGCCATACCACATTTAGTGGTGTGTTCAATAACTTTGGAGTGTGGAGATATCCAATCCCCTTAGTCCAAGCCCCTTGAGTTGAAGAAGGACCTCTTTTTATGTCAGTTTTCAAAAACAGTAAATTAGTACGCGCTTAAGAAAAGAAAAAAAACCACTTTATAAACTCCCAAATAATTCTTCTGTTTCCTCCCTTTTTCGCCATGGCTCTTCACCAGTGCCGTCGCTTGACCTCCCCTGCTTCACCTCTCCTGCCCTTCCTCATCTTCATCCTCCTCCCTCTCTGCCACTCCGATTCGATCCAAGACCTCCTCAGAAGCAAAGGGTTACCCGCAGGTCTCCTCCCCAAGGACGTGAAATCCTTCAATCTGGACCAAAATGGGCAGCTCGAGGTGATCCTGGACGGCCCCTGTTTGACGAAATTCGAAAACAGGGTCTTCTTTGATAGTGTCATTAGAGCGAATCTCAGCTATGGTGAGCTAAAAGGGGTCATGGGTTTGTCACAGGAAGAGTTGTTTTTGTGGTTGCCTGTCAAGGATATTGTCATTGATGATCCAGCTTCGGGGTTGATTTTGTTCGACATTGGAGTTGTTCACAAACAATTCTCTCTTGGGTTGTTCGAAGATCCCCCCGATTGTAAGCCGCAAGGGTTGGGGTCTCCCGGTTTGGTCAGATCAGGTTTAGTTCACAAAACCCTTTCAATTTTCCCCTGTTTTTTTTTACTCTGTTGATTTGTGTGTTCTTGTTTTTGTTAATTATTAGTGTTCTTTGTTTAGTGTTTGGGTAATTTGTGTCCAAACAATGAATTTGAGAATTGAAGGTGGAATTTGGACATTGGGTTTTGACAAATTCATTGTCCAAGTGAGAAAATTTTGGAGGAGTTTACTAAATGGATGTTGAAATGAAAGCCTTTTTTGGTGTGAAAATGTTTGGTGTATATTTATTTTAGTTGAATTGTTGGTGGAGTAGTTGTTAACAATCATAGAGTGAGAATTCAATTCAAAGTGAATTGCATTATGGGTAAGAATTTTAATCAATTGAGAAATCTTTTTTACATGAAAATATCGAAACTTTAAGTTGATTAAATAAGTATAGTTAGGATTTTTTTGATAGATTATAACTCCCCAAAGCTTGAAATCAACTTCATTCATATAGATTTCTATGTCCAAATTTAGTTATTTGATGGTTTTACAAGAGTGAACACTTGAAATTTAACACCTAGTTCAGTAAGTGGGTAATATCAGCAAAGCTTTTTAATTGCTGTTCATATTTGTTGTGTTTTGGTATTAGGTTCTTTGCTATAGAGAGTCCAAGGACACAAACAAGAACTCAAAACACTGTCACTCATAATCAGCTTTTGCCACCTACTAAATTTCCCCGTGAACAAAGGACGTCCCATATGTAACAAAGACAAAGATGAGTAAACTTTACTCTTCATGTGAGAACTCTCATGCGTGAACAAGAAAACACACTTCAATGAACAGAAAAACTTTGCACTATAATGAAAGATGATGAAAATAACGCAAAGACGACAGGTAAATGTCATTGGTTCGGGAGAGGTCGGTGTCTTGATAACCCTTGGAATTAAAAATTTGCTTGTAAACGTATGCATGTTTATAGAAAAAGCAATTTACGCGTCTTAGATTAGTCTAGTTTGATTGGCTGAAAAAAAATGCTTTGTGATTTGATGATGCTTTTTTTTGTGCCTAACCAAGCATGACAAAAACAACGAGAAAATCAAGGTTTGTGGGGGCCTCCATTGTCCATTATGAATAGCTGATTCGAATTGGTGGCCCCCTAGTCTTTGATTAAAGAAGGTTGAGTGAGGTTGACAGCTAACCTAATATTGTATCAAACCCTTCAAATAGTTTATTAGAGTTGGCTGGCATAGTTGTACACTATGATGATTGGGGCAAAAATTGTGATTAATTAACAAGTCAGAAGGGAGGGAATTCAGATATTTTGATTTCAAATTGGTGTGTTCAATATATAAAAGAGTGAGGCTAGAGAGCGAGGAAACGAACTAGGACAGCGACGTGGCAGGGTGGGAACAGTCCACCCTGCTTGGGATGCGTGTCGCATTTTTTGTGTGCGCATTCCGAAAAGGGTGGACGGCTCCCACCCTGCCACGTCACTGTCCTCGCTGGTTTCCTCGACATTTAGAATTCCAGTATATAAAAATACAAGGGGCTTCTTTTTTACTTTTGTGGAGAATGGAAACAAATTGGAATATCTTTTCTCTCTATTATTCTCAGTCTCTGGATCTTTCCTTGTCTGTTCATCTAGGCTGGTTTGTGCTTGTTGTTGAGTTGGTCGATACAATTATTCATTCTTTTTCTTGTTAGTGGGGTTGTAATGATTCTTCCTTTGTTTAGTGGCTTATTATTAATGGGTGCTTTAGAGGAATTTAAATTGATGTGTTTTAATGTGGATTTGCAGGCAGTGTGAAGGAGAAAGGTTTTGAAGCCCAAAGATAAGAGGTTGTCGTGTTTCTTCTTGTTGAGTGTTTCCACTCTTTTTTTTTTCTCCTGTTCTTTGTTGTGTTTTATGAATGAGTGTTACTAGAATTTGGTCTGTATATAATTGCACCTATGATCAAGTCTAAGTAATTTTTCTTATTCAATATCTTTTTTCTTTTCTTTTTATAATTTGTTCTACATATCTACATCTAGACTTGTTAGGACTTCCTATACGGTTAACTATTTTTATTATTTTATTTGATACATTGGAAAAGAGTTTTTTTTTTTTTTTTTTTTCTCGTTTATTCTCGTCGGTGCAAAACATGAATTCATGTATAAACAAGTATCTAAGTTTGCCATACAACTTCGATTAAATGTTGGTTTCTCTTGTTTTCCAAGCTTTTTAGTTTGGTCAATTTAGAGCTTCTCCATTTCAGGGTGAAGCTTCAAACTGAAAAATATGGATCCATTTGAGGTTGATCAGTGTGAGTGGCCTCCAATTGTCTGCTTAAAATATACACGTGCAGAATTTATAGATGCAGGACTGTTTTGTGTTGTACGATGGTCTTGCAGCTCAGGACTGCTTGGTAGGGGTGGGCATTCCATTCTGATTCCGACCCGATTTCTCCGAGTCTTAATGGGATTGAATAATTTCATCCCGATCCCGTTCCGTCCCGATCTAGAATAGGATGAAATGGGATAAGATTTTCAATCCCGCCAATCTCGTCCCGTTTCGAGCTAATTTTTTAATATTTATTATTAATATTTTTATTCATATAAAATTATAGATGACTGACAGAAATTCATGCTGTTTGCAATGGTAATAGAAATGTTACTTCAAAAAATAAATATTTATTAAGCAAAAGAAAGATAACATACTATTGTTTGAATTTTCAATAAAAGTGGCTCTAATTATTTAACTTACAAATATTGATAATATCTAGGTGAAGATGAAAAATAAAATTAACTAAGTAATACATATTCAGAAGGGAACATTCAGGGGGAGCCAAGAATTTGAGATGTCTCGGGCTGAAAAATATTTTTTTATAATTACAATATATGTATTGATGGTAAACCATTATGAATATGTTAGAGTATCACCAATATGTCTATATTTCTTCTCTAACAAAAGATGAAATTTCATTTTGTCAAGGAACCATGAATTTTATTTTTTACGGTAATGAAATTGTAAAATCAGTTGGAAGACCATCACAGTGACACAATACTCTTAGTGGGTCTCATTTATCATGTCATTTTCTAAAAGTCAGACCACTCGACTTCATTGTTAGGGGATTTAGTGACTACTCTTATATTTGCATGTCACATCTATATCTAATTATAAGAAAGTTATTTTTCACGCTCTTATATGATGATAATCTTCGCAGCATTCACAGGCAGCACACTGATTCCATCACGTCCCGTCCCGATCCCGTATGAATGAAATGGGTATATCTCATCTCATTCCGTCCCGTATCCACCCCTACTATTTGGACTATGTAGGTCTATATTCTTGATTTGTGCTAAAATGTCAAAACATGCTTGAGCTTCGTTTGTTGAGCATGAAAGTAATTAATCCCAAATTTTAGCTCTGAGCTTGTCTAATGGAGATGTTCTTATGAAACACTTCTAGATAAGGGCATCCAAAGGGATCTGGATTTGTGTGTTTGAATTACAATCCATTTTCATTTTACAAGACATTCATGCAGGGTAGATATGTATATTATGTAGTGTACGAAACAAAGAGCCTAATAAATAACTGATTAGGTGCATGGTAGTTGTGGTGATGACATTCCTGCCCTCAAGGGAATTCTCTTAAAAGGAGCAAGAAATCTGAATGTTTCTTCATACTGAGGGGTGTCTAACCCTTATCCTTACTTAGGCTAGGTCGTAGGTTAATTTAATTGTTTTTTGTTGAAAGGCGAGCTGGGGTAATTACTGTGTCTTCCATTATTGTTTGTTTGTAATACTACCTTGTTTTAATAAATAAAATTAGCTCTGTCGGTCTTTCTCCTCTCAAGCATGGTTCACCATATACCTTTACAAAGGCATTTACATTAGGGATTTTCAATTCGTCTTGTTCTGATTTTTTGGGGTTTTTTTTTAGATTGATCAAATTCATTATGATTTCGTTTCGTCCCGATTTAGAGTGGGATGAAGATTTTTAATCTCGCCTATCTCGTTTTGTCCCTAATTTATTTATTTAATAATAATTATTATTATTAATTTTAATCAAAATACTCTTCTAAATTAAAGTTTAGGATGCGTTGAAATTAAATCAATGTAAGATTAAATTCTATATGAAATCTAAACGAATTGAATCATTAATTCTAAATGAAATTTAATATTTATTTGCCTTCCAACAAAAAGTTTAATATTTATTTATTTAATATCTATTATTATTTATGATGTAAGTTATATGTATATAAATTTGACATTATTGGTGTGTAAGTAATGTGAGATAAAAATATTTTTTTATTATTTTTTATTGGAGGATTATTTAGTACGTGTTCATCTCGTCCCGTCTCGATCCCATTTGAGATGGAATGAGGTCTATCCCGCCTTGATCCCAAATAAATGGGATGGGATAGGGATGAGTCCATCTCGTCCCATCCCTTCCTGTGCCCACCCCTAATTTACACGAACATGTCTAGATAGCTAGACCAAGCAGGGCAGGCCCAATACTCTCCATCATTATAGAGATGTCCAATACCTCCCATTTGAACACAATCACAGTACCAAAAAACTAGAAGGCCGGGCCTCTAGCACCAGGGTGGGGCTATGTCCTTGTGATTGTGTTCGAATGAAGGGTATTGAATACCTCTAAGATGATGGAGGGTATTGGGCTTGCCCAGCCTAGTTCATTCACGCAACATGATGCAAATAGACAGGAAGAGAGTCTTTGAGTTTCAATTGTTTACCAACTCAATTCTCTACTGATTTATGCTCGCTTCCTGTCACATCTACCACCTACTGAATCCTCTATGATCTCAATCCCCCTTCACGCAACATTTCACGATTCTCCCAACATATTTTTCTATCCCTCTAGTCTGTCACTATCTGATCCTTATCTCATCCTCCATCAAACCTCTCTTATTTTCCCTATTCTCCTACTCTTTATGTTTTTAATATTTCTCCGAGTTTTTAACCCAACCTTCATGATCTGTCCTGTTTTCCCTGTGTTTCCATACTCCCTGAAATATTACCCTTAATTCTATCCTCTCCTTGTTCCCCATCTCCTTGCCCCCTCTCTCTAACATCTTGCAGGTCTATTTTGATAGTATACTGCTAACTACTAATTTTCGATGTTTGTTGTCTCCACAGGTCTCAGGTGTATATTGATCCGGGTTCCATAGGCTTTTGTTTTGGTTCAACATCACTCCCTTTCATACCACAAAAAACTAGCTAGTTTCTTCTCAATTTGATTCCCTTGTTCAGTTCCTTTTCAACCACAATCTAGTCCATATTTTCATCCCTCTCAACTAATCACATCACATTCAGTACTCTTCAACCCACAGTATATTTAATATGTAATCATAATTTTTGTAAACCACATTTATTCCCACATTTACACCATATCTTTGTGGCAAGATTTTTTTTAATTTTTCTGAAATTCATATCTTCCCTCTTTAATCTTTTATACTACGTATTCAAGCTGCACCACTGCTTTCTAGCTTTGACAATGAACTTCACAAACTTCTCTCTTGACCCTAACCCTACCACCACCAATATAGTATCTACAGGACCTGAGGTGTTCCTCCTTGCACCACTCTCATAAGCCAGTTCCCAACTTTCGACCCCTATTGGTCTTCCACAATATACAACATCATTCCCTTAACCGCAGCCTCTCGCTCTGTACTATCACCACACTTCTCCTCATCATCCAATACCACTGATTCATTAGCAGAGCTTACACATCACCGTACCATGATCACCTCATTCGCCTTCTCCATCACCACCTTCACCACATTCAGGAAATATATCTGTCTTACCCACTTATTCCTTGGCAAATCAAGCTCACTTACACTTACGCCAAACCTCCCATTTATCTTCTCAATATGAGCAAGATTCATTTCCATTGGAGTCCCACGACTCTCTCATTGCCCAGCTTGCATACAACTTTTGACAATAGCATTCTTATCCCTGAGCCACGATATGAAACACAAGAAAATGAAGGGTTAGAGGACTCAAAGTTGAGAACTATGGCAAAATATTACCATAAACAAAATTTCAACCCTGCAACATTTGCCCGAAATGGGAACCAAAACACATGGTTCATTTTGAGATTCTTGAGGGACATGAAGATAAACAATCAATGTACTACCTTGTCCAGTTCACAAATCTTGAAGACAAGCTTATGGTCCTCCAAAATGGGTCCCTGGTCCCTATTTGGTTGGTTAGTGTCAGTGAAAGACTGGATCCCTAATTTCACCTCAATTGCTTTTAAATCAATCCCTGTTGGTGCGTTTTCACGAATTCCCTTTGCAAAAATTGCTCATTTCAAATGTTGAAGCTCTAGCTAACTGCATAGGAACACTTATGGAGATTGATCAGGAAGATTTCAATATGATCTTTATACCTTATATCAGGTTTAAATTATGGCTAGATGTTAGCAAACCACTTCCGAGTAAAATGCGCACCTCCTTTGGAATTGTCAGGGACGCTAATTTCTTGTCAAATTCTGCTATGAGGACATGCCTCCTTTTTGCTTTTGTTGTGGTCACCTTGGGCATCGAGTGGGACATAAATGCCAAACTTTCATGCAACCACCATACTCTCTTCATTGTCATCACCCAGAGACAGAGCCACGTGGGGGCATTTTCAATGCTGCTCCAAAGTAGATATGATGGGCATTTTCGTTCGTCAAGAGGCCTTAGATAGGGAGATCCCCTCTCCCCCTACTTTTTTGTGATTGCTGCAGAAGTCCTAAGTAGGGGCTTGAAAAAAACTTTTTGTAGTGGAGAGATTGGTTACTATCACACTCCTTACCCATTTATTATATGCTAATGATTCTTTGATATTTTTAAATGGCAAAAAATTGTCAGTGAAGGGTTGCATAAATTTTCTGAAAATATATTATCTAGCATCTGCGGAGAAAATAAATGAAAGAAAAAGTTCTTTTATGTTGGATGAGAAGGTGCGGGCGGAAAGAATGGTGCTAACCAACAGTGGACGGGGTATTCCTACAAATCGTCTCCTTTTACTGACCTAGGAGTTCTTATTCATCAAGGTAAAAGCCTTTCGTGCCAAGGCATTATGGAACTTGATGAATACAAACTCTTTGTGGGTTATCTTTATGCAAAAAAAATATTTGAAGAATCGTATTCCTATCAATCTTCAGGTTGCTAAAACCAGGGCGTCTTCTTTCCTGAAAGAATTAATGGAGTTCAAAAACTTTATGGTTGATCACTCAACTTGGAATATTGGTAAGGATAATGTTAGTTTCTTCAATGAACACTGGAGCATGGGTGAGATTTTTCACCGCATGGGTCAGGCGGAAACATAAAATATGTGGCATTCTTTAAGGCAAATGTATAGAAAATCTTCAAAATCCCTGTGAACAGTGTTGCAAAGGAAAGCCCAAGATCTTTATAACAAAAGTTTACGGGGGGGAGATGGTGAGAAAGATATGAGAGTTTGGATTCCAAATAATGATGGTAGATCTTCTATAAGTTCGGCAACGAAGATTCTTCGTGGGAGGGGACAACATGATGGGTTTTTGAAGTGGATATGGCATCATTTATTACCCAAAAAGATTTCCATTTTCGTGTGAAAAATTATTAAAAGGGCATTGTCGGTGGATGGAGAGATCCGTAGAATTGGTTTTCATTTGGTCTCTAAGTGCAGTTGTTGTAGAAGATTTGGGGACGAGACGACTAAACATCTCTTCCTGGAAGGTGAACTCGCTAGGAGGGTTCGAAACCATTTTGAGTTAATTTTTATATTCATGTTTATAGACCAATTGAAGTTTTTTCCATGCTTAGGAGATGGTTTCAAAAACCAATTCCATCGACTATGTCAGGTATTATCACTCAACCTACTTCACTATTTATTTTATGAGAAATTTGGCTACAAAGGAATAAGAAACTCTATGAAAATAAGGATTGGTCTTCAAATTTTGTGATAATCAAAGTATATTTTTGGATCAAATGTGTTTACAAGTACTTTATTCCCTGAAAAATGGGGCACTCTTGTATAAATTGGGGCTACAAGAAAAGACAATGGTGGAGGCCAAATGTCTCGCGGTGTACTGGAATTTTTCCCCTGAGGGTTGGTATGCCCTTAATGTAGATGGCGCGTCAAAAGAAAATATGGCGGCGGGAAGATTCGTGATTAGCATGAAGGATTTTTTTTGGCGGCCAAGCAATTTTTTTTGGGCAAGGTTCTAATAACATGGCAGAAACTATGGCCCTTTTGGAGGACTGAGATTATGTAAACTGAAGAGATACGTGAATTGTTTGATTCAAAGTTTCAAACCGATGCCATATTGGCCAAGCAATGGTTTTATTGGGAGGCAAGGATTCCATGGTTCCTTGATGACTGATGGAGGGAGATGGGAGATATTTGTAGGACAATGAGGTGCCATTGTAGTCATGTCTTTAGGGAGACAAATTTTGTGGCTGATGTTTTGGCTAAAATTGCCCAAAATGATCAGGTTTCTCTGAGTGTATTCATGGACTTCTCTTCCGAATAGGCCTAAAGCATTACTCGCTTTAGATAGAAGTAGGACGACTTATTTGAGACGACCGGAATGAAGTTCTTGGCTGAAATTCTTATGATGAACGAGGATTCTTGGGGTTGGTGGAAACTCTGTTTTTCAGTGCATTTTGGAGGTGTTTTTCTTAGAAAAAAAGTCAAGCTTGTGGTTTTTTCGGTCTACTTATGCAGTTTTTTGTAGAGTTTCAAAACAGAGAGTACACTCTGTTTTTTGTGAAACAAAAACAAAGTTCTCAATTGTGAACAGGTGCTGTGTTTTGGTGACGTCTTGGTGAATTATTGTTTGGACATGATATTGGCAGTTTTGGATGTATTTTGGGATATGTTTGGGATCGTTTTACAACTGGAGCAGATTATAGTTGTGATGCAGAGTCGGAACAGGTGCAGTCACGGTGAAAGGCAGTCATGGTGCAGGGTTTTGGTGGCGCGGTCTTGCGCTCAAGCAGGCAGCTGGACTTGTGTTCTTGGCTTTCTTGGGTGCAGTTTGGAGCAGACAGCAGCGTGGGTGCAGGTTGAAGCAGCTGGGCAGTTCTTGTTTTGCTTTGTTATTTGTTTCTTGGGTGTTAATATGAAAGCAAGGAAATTGGAAATAGATGTTTTGGTCCGTTTTTGGCAGCAGATGAGTTGTTTCTTGGCAGCAGATGTTTTGGTTCTTGTTTCTTGGTTCTTGGTTTCTTGGTGCTTTGGACAGCAAGCAAAAGATCTTTTCGCTGTTGGCATTAAGTCTAAACCTTGTTATTTTATTTGCTTATTTATTTGGTGAATTAGGCATTTTCTTGGTAAATAAGGCCGAACCTTTGGTGAATAAGGCCTAACTGTGGTGAATAAGGTATAACTCTTGTTTTGTCTTTTTGGTTTTAAGTATACCTCTTGGTGACTTAGGTGCTTGGTGAATAAGGCCTATTGTCCTTTAGAATAAGGTCTAGAGCTTTGTTGAGTTTGATCTGATTTTCTTTTTAGGTTTTTTTTTTGGAAAGTGAGCTGAGTTTTATAAGATCCCATAACTTATCAACAAGGTGCGACCACCATGCAGCCGCTGGGTCTCGAACCTAGGACGTGGGGGATAAACCCATAGTCCTAACCACTCGACCATAACACCATTGGCAATTTTATGTTTTTAGTTAGTAAGAACTTGTTCTCTTAAGTTTATTTATTCGGGTAAAGTCGTAACGTACCCCCGAAGAAGTGTAAAAGTTTTTTTGCTATTGTAATAAAGGTCTGACATCTCATAGTTAATCCTCCCCCCCTGGAGGTTAATCAAAAAAACGAAAAAAAAAACAAAAAACAAAAAAGCTAACCTATTGTCACCTTGGGGGCTTTAGACTCTTAATCAGACATGTACTATCGCTACACTAAATTGACATATTTGTACAACTCCCAAATAGTAACGTTTTGGAGCTGTAACATTCCACTAAACAATTTCAAGTCAAAATTAAATTTAGTCAAAAAGTTGAAAAACAGTTACACAAAAAAGTGATACTATAAATTATATCACCATGAATAATATTACTTGTAGGACCATACTATTCATGGTAATACAGTTATTGTATCACTTTGTTTATGAAAATGTGTAAAATTGTTTTATGGATTGTTATAGCTCAAAAGTGTTATATATAGTTTTTAGGATTGTTACAAAAATGCCAATTTGGTGTAGTGTATCATCCATGCCAATTTACACTTTGAAGACTGTCCCATGTTAAATTCTGGATAAAATTCGTGGTATTATTGCAAACTTCTTGGAACCTATAAAGTGTATCACCTTGAATCCCATGTGGTTGGTTGATACTATAATCCCATGTGGTTGGTTGATACTTATTGCAAACTTCTTGGAACCTATAATCCCATGTGGTTGGTTCATACTATAAATTAGATCACTATGAATAGTATCACTTGTTGGAACCTAGTTCATTCTATATCACTCTGGGCAGTCTTCGTGAGGAGAAAATATGGATTAGGTGAGGTACCATTGATGGTTTACAAGGAAAAACACGATTCTTCTAAATTATTTAAAGAAATGTTGAAGCAAAAAGCCAGGTTGATCAACAATTCGACTTGGCTAATTAACAGGGGATCTGACATAAGCTTTTTCTATGAAAATTGGAGTGGCTCCGAGGTATATGTTTCAAACTCTGGACTTGATGCAGATTGACCAAAGTTAGATATTTGTGTTGGTTATGGGTTTGAGTTGTTGCAGGCAAACGTCAAGGGAAGCTATGAAGGATTTTGACCATTATCAGAAACAATTGGATGGTGGGGTGATGAGCGTGTTTGGATGCATACGGCGAATAGGGTTTTTTCGGTGAAGAGTGATATGAGGTTATGAATTGCAAAGGGGAGATGAACAAAATATTTGAACACCTATGGCACACTCATTTATCATCCATGATTTCAGTCTTCATGTGGAAGTTGCTTCGAGGGGCCATCCCTATTGATAGAAATGCTAGGCGGATTGGTTTTAGTTTGGCATTTAAGCATTCTTGCTGTGAAATCCCATCTTTTGAATCAACAAAACATTAGGGATGACAACGGGGCGGATTTGAGCAAATCCATCCCCGATCCGTCAGTAATAACGGATCCCAAATCCACCTCGCCAATCCGTTTGCAATTTTAAATCAAAATCCATAACCTCCCCGTGCGAATGCGCGGATATCCGCCCCGCCCCGTAAATCCGCACAAAATTATAACAAAAAATTAAAAATCAATCTCTGTATTCGTACAAAAAAATACAAAAAATTCTGACTGAATTACAATTTACAAAGAATTCGTACAAAAAATTACAAAAAATTCTGAATTACAAATTTACAAAGAATTCATACAAAAAAAATTTAAAAAAATACAAAAAAAAAAATCAATCTCTGGATCTGATTTCAAATCTGAGATCGGATCTGAATCTCTGATGAAATCTGAGATCTGAAATCAGATCAAATAGGTCGGATCATATAGATTGTATCAGATCAGATCTCAGATGAGATCTCGGATCTGGATCTAAGATCATATCTAAGATTGGATCTTATTGCTAAGATCAGTCTGATCAGAGAAGGAGATTCGGAGAAGGAGATTCCAAGCTTCAAGATCTCTGTGAGAGGGAGATCTCTCTACGAGGGAGGCAGATCGCGGCGCGAGGGAGCAGTGAGGCAGATCTCTTGCGGTCGACGCAATGAGGGAATAGGGAGGCAAAATAGCAGATCTCTCGCGGCGTGAGGGGAACAGGGAGGATCTCGCGGTCGCGCGGCGTGAGAGAGGGCGACGTGGTGTGCGGTGTGAGGGAGGGAGGGAGATCACTGGATTCGCTGCTCTGTGAGAGGGAGAGTTTGATGAGGGTGAGGGAGTGATTGGTGCGAGGGAGAGGGAGCGAATGAGCGATTGTGATTTGTGAAAAAACGAGTTAATCCTTTATATAGGCGAAGGGCACTTTTGTAAATTTGTTGGTTAAACGGATATCCGCGGGGCGGATATGGCCAAATCCGTATCCGCCCCGAATAGTGAACGGATATTTTTGAATACTCGAAACCACCCGAAAACTCATTCAGCCATATCCAAAACCGCCCCAAACGGATTGGGTGGGGTGAATATCCGTGAAAATCCTTCCCACTGCCATCCTTACAAAACATTTGTTCATTGATAGTCAATTGGATGGAAGAGTTTGGCTTCACTTTGAATCCATCTTTGGAATTCATTTTCAGCGCCTGGGTGAAGTGTACTCTATGCTACGAGTTTGGTTTCGTCAAGTTGAGAAGGAACACAATTGGGTGTCTTCTAAAATCTAACTGCATTGTTTGTTTTGTGGGAGATTTGGCTTCAACGAAATCAAAAATTTGTATAGGGATGAAAAATGGAGCTCGTATTACATTATCATTCATGTTCGAAATTGGTTGAAGGTTGTTTCGCAGGTGTTTCATCCTAAATGAAAGTTGATTGACCCAAATGGGATTATCACAGCTCCCAGTCTATATACGCAACCATTTGATGGGGGCAGAGTAGCTCCTTTTGTAGTCTTCTCACTACACCAAATTAGCATTTTGTAATAACCCCCAAAACAATAACATTTTTAAGTTATAACAATCCACAAAACAATTTTACACATTTTCTCAAGTGATACAATAATTGTATCACCATGATTAGTATGAACCTACAAGTGATACTATTAATAGTGATCCAATTTATTGTATCTCTTTTTTTGTGTAACAATTTTTCATTTTTGAGTAAATTTAGTTTTACTTGAAATGACAGCTCAAAAGTGTTACTATTTTGAGAGTTGTTACAAATATGTGAATTTGGTTGTAGTGTCTGAACATCCTCACCATTTGCAATGGCTGCGCTGAATGTCAACGGCTCTGCTAGGCAGTTGGCAACTTCAGGAGGTGTTGTCTTGATAGGTAGCGACGACTCGTATCATGGGCGAAATAATGTTTCTTTGGGCTAGGCTTTATTAGAAAGGATTAAAGCTTGTGTGTGGAAACATGGGCTATGGATGTTGTCGTGCAGATCGAAAACATAAATCTGTCAGAGCCTGCTTGGCATTTTGCAAAGGACTGATTCTCCTATTTATCCTTCGATCAAGATTATTTGCATAAAGTATTGAACTCACTTTAGATATAGCTCCAAATATAATAGTGTACGCAATTGTAGCTGGTGTTATGGTGGATTGAATCAACTTAGATGATAGGAATTTAACCTAGGATTCAATGTCTAGTTTAATTTAATAAATAAATGATACGCCTGTGGAGTATATAAGATAAAAGAACTGATAATCTTAGCGATATTGGTTTCTTACAAGGTCCTTGATTGAATTCAGAATATTTCGTTCAAGAAACCTGAAACAAAAGATTTAATCTCCTGAAAGGAGGAGCAACTATGGGATGTTTGACCTTTATTTCTTATCAATAAAAAAGATTTACAAATTAACGAGGGGTACCTTACGACTTTATCCGAATACAAATTGTCAACAATAACCAAGAAACAGAAATGAAAAAATGAACCTCTTATACTCCTCAAGTCGAACAGCAAAAGAAGCTTGAAACTTCTATCTGCTCTCTGATTCCATCCACAGACCTTCAAATCCATAGCATCATACCCCAAAGGAGGTTGCTCTGTTTTATCCACAAAAAATCTGTCCAGCAACCAATACAGAATCTTAAACACCAGACTCCATTGTGTACACCAAACTCTACACTTGTGAAACAGACCATGAGTAACTTTGAATAACAGCTATGTCTGCACCCTGTTGTAAATACTATTTTGAGCATATCTAAAGCGAACAATGCCCCTGCAACAACATTCGAACTCCCAGCCAATTGAACGTCCGTACACTGTTCCTGCCTTCGTCACAGATGTACCATCTTCATACACAAGTCATCAACCTTTTCCACTATTCCCAGCCAAATACAACTAGAAACATCTCGCCATAGCAAGTATGAAAATGCTCCCATAACAGTGTCAATTATCAAACAACAACTTGTAGAATATCTAGAGAAGTTGAGAGGAGATGTTCTCTAAAAGAATTTGAGAATTGAGAAAAAGAAGAGAACAAGGTAGAGTTCTCTAGAAGACTTGAGAAGAAGGGAAGAAATTATGGATTTCTAGAGAATTTCTCCACCTCCCTTGAGAGATTATAAATAGACAATGGATGCTAGAGATTGGGGCATCCCAAGATTTGTAGTCTTAAGTCATTGTGTGAATCTAGTGTGTTGCGTATGAAGAGAAATGAGCGAAGAGTGTGTGAGAAACGTAAGTGTTTTGTGTAAATGTGCAATGTGTAATTGTGTTATTGTTGTTATAGTAATGTAAATTGAGTCAGTAATCGATCCTGGGGGCGAGAATCTCAACACAAAGCACTTAACGTCTTCCATACCCTGGACATGTAGTTGCTTGCCCACCTATTTTGGCCATCTAACATAAGTGGTGTTTGAACGGTCTAACTCACCAACGCAAGTGGCTCGATAGGTAAGGAGTAAGCCCCATAACACTGACTTCCTTGTTCCCTGTTGAGCCACTCTCGCCTACTCGCCAGCCACTGCATTCACCTCGCGATACACATGAGTGCAAATCCATTCGATATTCTTGCATAAATCTCGAAATCTGTCTCCATATAGAACATCGGAGACCATGGAACCTTATAAACTTCTTAGAACCATTCTTCAACAAGAAGCGAATTGTCTGAACAATCACCCTCTGAATCTCTCTGCCTCTATACACAATTTGAATCCTTCTAAAAGAGCAATAGTCTCAGCTCTATCGCTAGAACCTCTGCCAATGAAGAAATTCTTCGCCAAAATACAATCTCCCACCGAATTTCGAATTATCACTCCACCTGCTATCTTCCCTTCTTTACCTGAACCATCTAGAGGATGTTGTCCACACACAACTATCTTCCCTGTCTTCTTAACACCTGCCTATAAAATCTCCCCAGAAAAATTAGGGATCATACCCCGAATATTGTCTATCACCTTACGGGGTACACAAGTGATCACCAAAGTATAAATAGGCATGGAATTTAGAAACATGGAGAATCAAGATCAATTTACCACTTGGAGATAAGTTGGCCTTCCATCCTGCCATTCTTCGCTAGATCTTTTCAAACAATCTCCTCAAAGAAAACTATTTTTCCCTTACCTTCGTAAATTGGGACACAAGGTATTTAAACACAGACGTTTTATGAACAAAGCCTGTACTCAACCTTATTGCCTCAATACACTCGATCGACATTTTTTTGCCACAATGTAAGAGTTCTTAGATGCATTTATACTCTAGACAGAAATCTCACAATACTTTTGAGAAATGGCATACAACCTTGGTATCGAAGATTGTCTACCATTAAGGAATATTTAAAGTATCATCAACATATAGTAAGATAGGTGATCGGATTACAATACCTTGGTAATGTAAGAAATATCCTATCTTCTTCTCTATAGAAGGCATTAGTCAATCCTTTATTCGACACCTTAGCATCAATCACAACAAAGTAAAGGTGACAAAGGATCCCTTGCCAGAGCCCTCTCGAGGACCCTAACATACCCATCATGCAACACGTGTAGAAGGGCAGAAGTGATTATCAAATCTACATTTTGCAATACAATTCGAGATCAGAAACAAAAGTGATTATCAAACCCAAATCTCCACAATACACGCAAAAAAAATTCCCATTCCACCATGTCCATGCTTTTTCCAATGTCTAACTGAGAATAACATTACCACCAAATGCATTTTTCCCTTTCTCACAAGTCATTTCCTGAGCAAACTGCAATATTTTCTGATGAGTCTGCCTTTGACAAAAAGCCCATGTTCCTGTGACACCAAATCTAGGAGAAAACTGCCAACCGCTTATAAAGGATTTTGCTAAGAATTTTATACACAACACTGCATTAGCTAATTAGACAAAATTGACCAAACTGGTTTGGGGATTCCACTTCAGAGGTAAATGCTATGAAATTGATGTAAAAGCTCCCTGCAAAGACCTACCCAATACAAAACTTTTCCTGCTTCCAAAATATCCATTTTCACATTTCCCTACAAAATTGGAAGAAACAAGTAAACCATCTGGCCCGGTGCATTATTTGTGGAATGTTTAAAATGCTTCTTTACCTTCCACCATGTTTTGAGTACTATAAAGAATGCATTATCCTCACCCGAAATTACTTTGGAATACATTCAGTAATTCTTCTTCTGGCTGACCCTTGAGACGTTAACAGAAATTGGAAAAACATGTTTACTTTTTTAAGTATTTTCTTCGAATCATAAATAATATTCCATCTGGTGAGATCATCTCCATATCTGTTTAATTTCACCGATACAAAAAAATATATTGTTCACGCATCCCTTCTTTAATCTCCTTCTCACAAGTTTTGCTTCCAATAAACCTCTTCCTGCAACAAAATCTTTTGTATTCTGCCTCACACCATTAAAATTTATCGTAGCAGTGTCACAAGGATCAAGGGACAAGAATTCCCACATTTTTAGTTCCTTTTTTAATTCTTCAAAGATTAGGAAAATAATATTACAACACATCCCTGTTCATTTTTGTATTTTGCCTCACACCATTAAAATTTGTAGGTTACATGACTGACCCTATAGGTTAACCAAACCAGGTTCGAAGGCTACAATATTGTTGTCACATAATATCTTAGTCCTCCATCCTTGTATGGGAGACTTGCTTTCGCTCCGGTCCATCGCCTCCACCTTGCATGAAGACTTGTTTTTGCTTCGCTCCGATCTAGTCCATTTAAGCAGCTACATTCAATACCCGAAGGCTTATCAACGGCGAACCACATGTGCTCCTAATAATCGTCCGAAAATTCACAAACTCCTAATTGGCGAGTCTCCAACCTGCGACATCTCACAAGTATGTCAAACCAAATGAGCTACAATTGGTGGACATGTAAAGACTACATTCACTACAAATATACGATATGATAACGTGCATTGCATGTCATCTAATACTTGTGACAACGTCCATCTGCACGTCAAGGAATCAAGGATTATAATAGGTGGGGTGTATTCTACGACATGCTTTTTACGTCGTCGAATCATGTCCTTATAGGTTTTATATAAGTAGCTAATATGTACAATGACTTAAATTGCACATCGTAAGTTTCTTCAATGACGTTCTTAGCAAGTCATGAAAAATGTGAAGCAATAACATGCCTTGAATGTCGTTGTGCAAGACGTAATTGATGAATAATGACGTGCTGGTCAAAACTTAACTAATTGTTGAGGATGTGCAATGCAGGACGTTTTATTGTAAACAATGACGTCAAATGCACGTTGTCAAATAGTTTGCTAAAATTAAAAAAAATTAATATATATATATATATATACATAATAACCTCCAGGAGAGACGTGCAACTATATGGGATGCCAGACTTTTATTAATTGATCAAAAGATTTTACACGAGTCGGGGGTACATAACGACTTTACCCGAAAGATAATAAAAAAAAACCTAGAGTCTAGGCCTAATTCACCAAGAAACTAACAAAGAAGAAAAAATTCTCCAAGAAACTTAGTAAAAAGACCAAGGTCTTATGCTAATTCACTAAAGGCCCTAATTCACCAAAGACCTTAGGCCTAATTCACCAAGACATTAGGCCTACAACAAACTACTTAGATAGACTATAAGTTACTCAACAAATAAAATAAAACTTAGATAGACTATAAG
>QNQO01004341.1:25000-28490 GCA_003290165.1 Berberis thunbergii | reverse complement strand
CCGGAACAGGGGAGGATACACGTTTCACCACGCAGAAGAGAGATTTCAAGAAATGGCGGATCTATTAACTCTATCAATAACCGAGCCGGATCTGGTGTATCATAAGGGATTTGCCTTTTCTATTGATTCCTGCGGATTGGATCAAAAAAAATTCTTGAATGAGGTATTCAACTCCAGGGATGAATCGAAAAAGAAATCTTTATTGGTTCTACCTCCTATTTTTTTTGAAGAGAATGAATCTTTTTATCGACAGATAAGAAAAAATTGGGTCCGGTGCGGGAATGCTTTGGAAGATCCAAAACCAAAAAGAGTGGTATTTGCTATCAACAACATAATGAAGGCAGTCAATCAATATAGATTGATCCAAAATCTGATTCAAATCCAATATAGCATCCATGGGTACATAAGAAATGGTTCGAATCGATTTTTTTTTATGAATAGATCCGATCGCAACTTCGAATATGGAATTCAAAGGGATCAAATAGGAAATGATACTCTGAATCATAGAACTATAATGAAATATACGATCAACCAACATTTATCAAATTTGAAAAAGAGTGAGAAGAAATGGTTCGATCCTCTTCTTTCTCGAACCGAGAGATCCATGAATCGGGATCCTGATGCATATAGATACAAATGGTCCACTGGGAGCAAGAATTTCCAGGAACATTTGGAACATTTCGTTTCTGAGCAGAAGAGCCGTTTTCAAGTTTTTCAAGTAGTGTTCGATCGATTACGTATTAATATTATTAATATATTAATTAATATTAATCAATATATTAATAATATTAATATTAATCAATATTCGATTGATTGGTCCAGGGTTTTTCGACAAACAAGATCCTTCTAAGCCACTTCGTTTATTTTGGTCCCTTTTTGCGTCTCTTTTTTTGCCCAAGTTCCGTCTCTTTTTGCCCAAGTTCCTTCTCTTTTTGTCTAAGTCACTTTCTTTTTCTTTGTGAGTTCGGGAATACCCATTCGTGGGCCGAGATCCACATCTCTCATTCAAAGGTCGAATGATCAACTCTGCGATCAGTTGTTAGAATCAATAGGTGTTCAAATCGTTCATTTGAATAAATTGAAACCCTTCTTATTGGATGATCATAATACTTCCAAAATCGAAATTGTTGATCGATGGAGGAACAATATCACCATTTTTGTTCAATAAGATACCAAAGTGGACGATTGACTCATTCCATACTCCTACTAGAAAAAATCGCAGGAAATCCTTTGATAACACTGATTCCTATTTCTCAATGCTATCCCACGATCGAGACAATTGGATGAATCCCGTGAAACCATTTCATAGAAGTTCATTGATATCTTCTTTTTTAAAAGCAAATCGACTTCGATTCTTGAATAATCCACATCACTTCTGGTTCTATTGTAACAAAAGATTCCCTTTTTATGTAGAAAAGGCCCGTATCAATAATTATGATCTTACTATGGACAATTCCTTAATATCTTGTTCACTGGCAACAAAAAATTTTCTTTGTGGTCGGTAAAAAAAAACATGTTTTTCGGAGAGAATGCTATTTCAACGATCGAGTCACGGGTATCTAACATATTCAACCTAACGATTTTCCAATTCTATCCGCTCGATTCGTTCGTAGAGCTCTTTACGCAATCGCAGACATTTCTGGAACACCTCTAACAGAGGGACAAATAGTCAATTTAGAAAGAACTATTGTCAACCTCTTCAGATATGAATCCGTCTGATTCAGAAGGGAAGAACTTGCATCAGTATCTCAATCTCAATTTCAATTCAAACATGGTTTGATTCACATCCATGTTCTGATAAATATTTACGAGCCAAAAGAGGAAAAAACAGAGTCTTGTCTAAAGAAATGCGTTGAGAAACGGCAGATGGATAGAATCTTTCTACGAGCAAATCTCTCAAAAAAATGGAAGCTGTTCCAAACATATCTGCCATGGTTCTTTACTTCGACAGGGTACAAATATCTAACTTCGATAGGGTACCAATATCTACATCTAAATTTCATCCTTTAGATACTTTTTTAGACCTATTGCCGATACCGATACGAAGTAGCAGTCAAAAAAGTTGTATCCATTTTCACGATATTATGGAATATATCACGCGAATTCCTCGGAAAATATGGTGGGGCGATCTTCCACAACGGAATCGGATAAGTCAGATTTCGAGGAAGTGTTTACATAGTCTTCTTCTGTCCGAAGAAAATGATTCATCGAAATAATGAGTCACCCCTTTCATTCTGGGTACATCTGGATCACCAAATGCTCGGGAGTTCTTCTATTCAATCCTTTTCCTTCTTCTTGTTGCTGGATATCTCGTTCGTACACATCTTCTCTTTGTTTCCCGAGCCTCTAGTGAGTTACAGACAGAGTTCGAAAAGATCAAATCTTTGATGATTCCATCATACATGATTGAGTTACGAAAACTTCTGGATGGGTATCCTCCATCTGAACTGAATTCTTTCTGGTTAAAGAATCTCTTTCTAGTTGCTCTGAAACAATTAGGATATTTTCTAGAAGAAATACGGGGTTCTGCTTTTGGCAGCAAGAAGAAATATTTGAATATCAATCTCATCGATATCATCGATTTCCTAAGTCTTATACCAAATCCCATCAATCGAATAACTTTTTCGAGAAATACGAGACATCTAAAGTCGTACAAGTAAAGAGATCTATTCATTGATAAGAAAAGAAAAACGTGAACGGTGCTTGGATTGATGATAAAATCGAATCCTGGTTCGCGGAACAGTGATTCGATTGATGATGAAGAAAGAGAATTCTTGGTTCAGTTCTCCACCTTAACGAAGGAAGAAAGGATTGATAAAATTCTATTGAGTCTGACTCATAGTGATCATTTCTCAAAGAATGACTCTGGTTATCAAATGATTGAACAACCGGGATCCGTTTACTTACGATACTTAGTTGACATTCATAAAAAGCGTCTAATGAATTATGAGTTCAATAGATCCTGTTTAGCAGAAAGGCGGATATTCCTTGCTCATTATCAGACAATCACTTATTCACATTCACAACCTCGTGTGGGGCTAATAGTTTTAATTTCCCATCTCATGGAAAACCCTTTTCGCTCCGATTAGCCCTATCCCCCTCTAGGGGTATTTTAGTGATAGGTTCTATAGGAACTGGACATCCTATTTGGTCAAATACCTAGGCGACAAACTCCTACGTTCCTTTCATTACGGTATTTACGAACAAGTTCCTGGATGACAAGCCTCAAGGTTATTTTTATGAAGAGAGCTATTTTGAAGATGATGATGACGATTTTTATGATAGTAACGACGATGACCTTGACCTTGATATTGATATTGATATTGAAAGGAGCTGCTAACTTTGACGAGTGAGATAACTATAGATAGGGAAATGACGCCGAAAATAGACCTATTTGATATCACCCTTCAACTCGAATTAGCAAAATCAATGTCTCCTTGCATAATATGGATTCCAAACATTCATGATCTGTCTGTGAATGAGTCAAATT
>QNQO01004341.1:0-7500 GCA_003290165.1 Berberis thunbergii | reverse complement strand
GAAGGAGGCAGCAGCAATAACTGGTTTTATTTTGGGACAGCTCACTATGTTCGTATCTATTTATTATACGCCTCTCCATCTAGCATTGGGTAGACCTCATACAATAACGGTCCTAGTTCTACCGTATTCTTTGTTTCAGTTCTTCTGGGCCAATCACAAAGACTTTTTTGATGATGGATCTACTACCAGAAATTCAATACGAAATCTCAGCATTCAATGTGTATTCTTCGAAAATTTTATTTTTCAATTATTGAACCATTTTGTTTTACCAAGCCCAACGTTAGCCAGATTAGTCAACATTTATATGTTTCGATACAACAACAAGATATTATTTCTAACAAGTAGTTTTGTTGGTTGGTTAATTGGTCACATTTTATTAATGAAATTATTCCTGAAAGGGGTTGGATTTGTATTTTTCTGGATACGGCAAAGTAAAAATCGTGCTTTTTTAGCGAATCATTTTTTAGCGAATCATTTTTTAGCGAATAAGTATAAGTACCTTGTGTCGGAATTGAAAAGTTCTATGTCTCGAAGTCGAATTTTTAGTATGATCTTTTTTATCACCAGTGTCTACTATTTAGGCAGAGTACCGTCGCCTATTTTAACTAAGAAACTGAAAGATATCCCCCAAAAAAAAGGGGAAGAAGCTGATATAGAAGAAGCTGATATAGAAGAAGAAAAAACTTTCGGGACTAAACAGGAAGAAGAGGAATTCAAAGAAAAACTTAAAAATAAAAAGAAAGACCCCTTCTGGTTTGAAAAACCTCTTGTGACTCTTCTTTTTGACTATAAACGATGGAATCGTCCATTGCGATATATCAAAAATGATCAATTTGAAACAGCTGTAAGAGATGAAATGTCACAATATTTTTTTTCTACGTGTGTAAGTGATGGAAAACTAAGAATATCTTTTACATATCCACCGAGTTTATTAACCTTTTTTGAAATGATACGCAAAAAGTTGTTTTTGTGCACAGAGTTTTTGTGCACAGAGTTTTTGTGCACAGAGGAAGATGAAAAACGTAAAAAGGAAGATGAAAAACGTAAAAAGCAAGAGGAAGATGAAAACGTAAAAAGCAAGAGCAAAACAAAAAAGCTATGGACAGGTATATGTTGGCAGCTCTTCTTTTTGAGGAAGAGGAACGTGAAAAACGTAAAAAGGCAGAGAATCTAATGACAGAGAAATTCTTTTTTAAACTTATACTAGAACAACTCCCGGATTATGACTACGAGTCCGAGGTATCCGCGTACAGTCCACAAAATCAAACTAAATTAATAAGGTCGCGTATGCGCAAAGCTGTTCAGGAGTGGAGTAACTATTGTGAGTTTGAAGAGAACAAGAAACTTTATGAAGAGAACAAGAAAGATTATGATGATGAAGAGAACAAAAAAGATTATGATGATGAAGAGAACAAGAAATAAAATAAAGGGAAGTTCCAATTTTGTTAACTAAAAAAAAAAGGGGGGGATTGAAGATCGACTGCAGTTACTAATTCATGATCTGGCATGTACAGAATGAAAACTTCAATTTTTTTTATTTACTATATAGTATATATAGTAAATAAAAAAAATTGATACATAAAATAAATACAAGAAGAGATAAAAGAAATTCGTCCGCGCCCTATATATTTTATCCCCTCTCCTACAAAGAAACTTGTAACACCAACTCCATTAGTAATTCCATCAATTACTTGTCGATCAAAAAGGAAATTAGTTCAGCTAACCCTCTTATACCCCTAGTTAAGGTTGTTGAATAAAAACTGTCAATGTAACCACGATTATATGACCAATTATATATCACATTTATTATTTGTTCCCAGAAACTTCTCTTAGGACCTATTTTTATAAATGAATTAATTAAGTCTAAATTTTGAAAAGTTGAAAAAACAGGCTTATATAAGAGAGACGCTATAAATATTCCGAAAGACGCGATAGTTACCGAAAAAATCATATTTGTAAAAAAATCATACCAATCCACAGAATTACTCGAGTTTGAATGTAAAAGATTTATCGACGGAGTTAACCATTTGGATAATACATCAAAATATATGCCCCCTTGATCAGGAGCAAAAGGAATTCCTATAAATCCGATGAATAAAGTAAATAATACCAATACAAGAAGTGGCAATAGCATAGTATTATCTGATTCATGGGGGTACTGGGAAAGCTTTTTATTGGAAAAATGAGTAATAAGGGATCGCATTTTTTTTCTTACATTACCATCAATTGCATACGTTTTTTTTGAAAAAAGCAAAGCACTTTCCTTATTATTGATTGATGATAAAACAAAATTTTGTTTTATCGCTTTTGACCCTTCTTTGCCCCATATAGAGATTGAATAGCCCAAGCTATTTTGTTTGCCACTGAAATTTTGCAAATGGGCATTTAAATGCCCTTCAAAAGTAAGTAAATATATTCGAAACATATAAAATGCAGTTAATCCTGCTGTGAAATAAGCTATTATCGCGAAAATGGGTGAATACAACCAACTATCATTAAGAATAATGTCTTTGGACCAAAAACAAGCAAGAGGTGGAATACCGCAAATGGAAAGTGTACCTAATAAAAAGGTAGTTTTTGTAATTGGCACATATTTTGTTAAGCCTCCCATAAGAGCCATATTCTGACTTTTATCTGGCGAATATCCAATAATGGTTTCCATTGAGTGAATAATAGATCCGGATCCTAAAAATAATAATGCTTTCGAATAGGCATGCGTAATTAAATGAAATAAAGCAGCTCGATAAGATCCCATACCTAAAGCTAACATAGTATAACCCAATTGAGACATTGTAGAATAGGCTAAACTTTTCTTAATATCTTTTTGAGCAAGAGCCAAAGTGGCTCCGAATAGTATTGTTATTATACCTACCAAAGAAATCAAATTCATTACGTAAGGTAGAGTGATAAAAAGAGGAAGAAATCGAGCTACAAGAAAAATTCCCGCTGCTACCATAGTAGCAGCGTGGATAAGAGCTGAAATAGGAGTAGGCCCTTCCATAGCATCGGGTAACCATACATGAAGGGGGAATTGTGCCGATTTCGCAACTGCACCGACGAATAATAGGGAAGCACACAAAGTCAAAAATTCGGAATTGACTCCATCATTAGCAATCAAGTTATTGGTTATTTCGAACAAATCCCGAAATTCGAAACTACCCGTTATAAAATAAAAACCTAGGATTCCTAATAATAGACCAAAATCCCCTACACGATTAGTTACAAAGGCTTTTTGGCAAGCATTTGCCGCAATTGGTCGTGTGAACCAAAACCCTATTAATAAATAGGAACACATTCCAACCAATTCCCAAAAAATATAAATTTGTATCAAATTAGAACTAGTAACTAATCCCAACATGGAAGCATTGGAAAAACTCATATAAGCAAAAAATCTCAAATAGCCTTGATCATGAGACATATAATTGTCACTATAAATAAGAACCATTATTCCAACAGTAGTTAATTAATATTAAACATAATGGACGTAAGTGGATCGATCAAGTAACCAAATTCCTAAAGAAAAATCATTATGGATAGTCCAGGACCATACGTATTGATATATAAAACTGCCATTCATTTGTTGAATAGACAGATCGGCTGAAAAAATCATAATGATACTTAGTAATAAAATACTAGGAAAGGCCCATATACGACGAAGACTTTTTGCTGCTGTAGGGACAACGAGAAGTCCGATTCCTATTGCTATAGGAACTGGAAGTGGAACCCAAGGTATGATCCATGCATATTGAGATGTATATGCCATAAGAAAATTTTTTTTTTTTTTTTTTTTTTATTGTTTTCCAATTCACCAGTTTTTCTCTCTTTCGGAAAGAGAAAGTAATAAAAAAAAACCAAGATATCAAAAGAGTTCAAATATAATTTTAAATTGTAATCATTATGATTTTTTATTCTTTCAAAAAAGAAATATTTCAACTATTCAAATCAAGAAGTTACTATTGGTCAAATGATAAGATAAAGTCATTGGAAAAAATTACTAGTTAGTGATTAACTAAGATATTTCGAAAAATAGAAAAATATAAGATTATAAACCATTCCATTATTACGATTACGAAAATTTATATCTCTAAAAATATCTATAGAATAGGGAAAAATAATTATATCAAAAAGGAAAATTAAAGTATTTGATTCTAGTATGAATCATAATATCCGCCAAGAACTTAACCAGATAAACATAAAATTATTATTTTAATAAAATTATCCGGAATCATTAACTAATTCGTTGTGGAACTCATTGAGTTGCTTACGCTCCTTCCAACCAATCAAAGAAATTTTGTTTATGGGAACTCTAGGAGATCTGTCATTTTGTTATCCTTGACCTCAGTTCTAATATAACTGAAATAAGAAAGTACGAAAAATGTTCTTTATTTTGAAGTCAGGTATCTCTTAACCAATTAACTACTAACTCATTCTAATTTAGAAATTTTTTTTTTAGGTATACTTTCTTAATCAATTAGAAATTACTAGAAATCAATTTTAAATTACAATAGATTTTGTAAAAAGTAGGTAAGGGTTCTGAAACTTTTCGATTAATTTTTTAAATTAAATGTAACACGACGAGAATATCCGGAGATTTGAAATTAAAACCTTTTTGATTCTTTTATTATTATTTTATTATTAAAAAAGCAATTCAATTTTTATAGCAGTAGAACCCGCTGAAACAGATCCGAATAAAGAGCCATAATATAATTTATATTTCGAATTTTGAACAATAGATGTCTTTCACATTTAACTATAATAAAGAGTAACCTCTTCATTTTTGAATGGCAGTTCCAAAGAAACGTACTTCTCTGTCAAAAAAGCGTATTCGTAAAAACATTTGGAAAAAAAAAGCGTATTGGGGCGGCGGTAAAAGCATTTTCATTAGCAAAATCTATTTCTACCGGGAAGTCAAAAAGTTTTTTTTTGCGCGACAAACAAGTAATAAAGTTTTAGAATAATCTAAATTGATATGAGTCGATGAATTAGCTAATTGAATTTAACAATTTAGTAAGAGGAATCTTACTCATTAACTAATATTCTTATTTTGAACTGATCAATAGAAAATTTTATTTGATTTTGTGATATGTAGAATCCAAATTTTTCTGTCTAGTGGAAAGTACTATAAAAAAATTTTGAAGTCCAAGATACGGGGGTTTTATCTCTATGTAGGTTTTTGCAGGATGGGGATTATAATCTTCCCCATCAATTTTCAAAAAAAAAAAAAAAAATTGGAGTTCTCCGCTTGGATTGAGAACAGACCTTTCTAGTTCCAATTGTTACATTCCAGAAAGAGCTTAACTTAAACTGCACGAAAAACCATGACATTGTCTTAAACAAAACTATTCACCATTCCCTAAACTAAAGATTTCTCAACGTTCAAATCTAAATTTCTTTTTTTACTTTTTTCAAGAAGTATTGCATTGAATTGGCTCTTTCAATCTCGGACGATTTGATGTGGGATGAGCTTATTATAATTTCGATTCACGCCGCTATGGTGAAATGGTAGACACGCTGCTCTTAGGAAGCAGTGCTAGAGCATCTCGGTTCGAGTCCGAGTGGCGGCATCTTCGAAAAGAAATAGAATAAATCCTATAATTAATTCAATTCCAAATTTACATTCTATCGTTAAAAGACCTTTTTTTGGTTAGGATTTCTTTTTATGATATTTTTGACTTTAGAACATATATTAACTCACATCTCTTTTTCGATTATTTCTATTTTAATTACAATTTATTTGGTGACCTTATTAGTCCATGAAATGGTAGGATTGTTTAATTCGTCAGAAAAAGGACTGATAGTTACCCTTTTCTGTATAACAGGAATTTTAGCTATTCGTTGGGTTTATTCTGGGCATTTCCCTTTAAGTAATTTATTTGAATCATTAATGTTCCTTTCATGGAGTTTTTCCATTATTCATATGGTTCCCTATTTTACGAACCAAAAAAATAATTTAAGTGCAATAACCGCACCAAGTGCTATTTTTACCCAAGGCTTTGCTACTTCAGGTCTTTTAACTGAAATGCATCAATCCACAAAATTAGTACCCGCTCTCCAATCACAGTGGTTAATGATGCACGTAAGTATGATGGTATTGAGCTACGCAGCCCTTCTATGTGGCTCATTATTATCAATAGCTCTTATAGTAATTACATTTCGAAAAAATGTAAAAATATTTGGTAAAAACAAAAATATCTTAATTAGTCCATTTTCCTTTGGCGTGATTCAATATGTGAATGAAATAAACAATGTTTTACGAAACACTTTTTTTATTTCATTTAGAAATTATCATAGGTATCAATTGATTCAACAATTGGATTGTTGGAGTTGTCGTGTCATTAGTCTAGGGTTTATCTTTTTAACCATCGGTATTCTTTCAGGAGCAGTATGGGCTAATGAGGCATGGGGATCATATTGGAATTGGGATCCCAAGGAAACTTGGGCATTTATTACTTGGACTATATTCGCAATTTATTTACATACTCGAACAAATAAAAATTTGCAAGGCGTAAATTCTGCAATTGTAGCTTCTATGGGATTTCTTATAATTTGGATATGCTATTTTGGGGTAAATCTATTAGGAATAGGGTTACATAGTTATGGTTCATTCACACTAACCTCTAATTGAAGAAAAGACCTTACGAATACAATACATAACATAGGAATCTCGTTTATAACGAGAGTTCGTAGGAGTTTTTGAGAACCATAAACATAAAATAGTTATTCACAAGGTTCTCAAAAACTCCTAATTATCTAATGAAAATAAAAAATTTTATTAGAATTTTCTTATTATCTTATTGTGTTTATGTTTTTTTATTAAATTTATTTTGCATTTTTTATTTTATTGTATGTATTATTGATGAAAACTATCTATAAAAATAATTAGATAAAATAGCTTCTACCTTGTCAACTGATAGTGCAAAAACAAAATCCGGATAAATACCAATACCTATTACGGGTAGAAGGATACAGATCGAAACAAATAATTCTCGTGGTCCAGAATCTAATAAATTTGATATTGGAACATTAAATTGCTTGTATCCATAGAAAATCTGGCGTAACATCGATAATAAATAAATAGGAGTTAATATCATTCCAATTGCCGTTACAAACGTAATTAATATTTTTGGCATTAAAAAGAATTTTTGACTAGTTATTATACTAAAAAATATTATCAATTCCGCAACAAAACCGCTCATTCCCGGCAATGCAAGAGAGGCCATTGAGAAACTACTGAACAGTGTAAAAATTTTTGGCATCGGGATAGCTATTCCCCCCATTTCGTCGAGATAAACAAGACGTATTCTATCGTAACTCGTTCCTGCTAAGAAAAAAAGTGCAGCACCGATAAATCCATGAGAAATCATTTGCAAAATGGCCCCGTTGAGTCCCGTATCCGTTATGGAACTAATTCCTATAATTGTGAAACCCATATGAGATACGGAAGAATAGGCAATTCTTTTTTTTAAATTACGTTGACCGGGAGATGTTGAAGCTGCATAG